>JANTOQ010537680.1:0-10975 GCA_027564595.1 Bythotiara depressa | reverse complement strand
GTGTGGGTGTCTGTAAGGTGTTAATACCTAACTTGAATAGAAATAAAAGGAATAAAATTATTGGTCATTTCATTGGCTATTTCTCCTTTTCTAGGGGGCAATTATAGGAAAAGCTTAATTTGTCAGGAGGACCAAATTCATCATTTCGCTAGAACAGCTCTATTTGCCAGCACAGACACACCTCTAGAATTACCTGTTTCTCTGGACAGCTCTAGAACACCTGTTTCTTTGGGCAGCTCTGTTGGTTGCGTTCCTAATAACATGTCTGTTCAATACAACATCTATATTCAAGTACTTTATCCATTTTTCCCTAAGCTTTCAGCTCAGAGAGCTTTAAAACCACGCGCATTACACAACACTGCACCACAGGAGCACATTGGCATATCACATTATAGGCATCACTTGCGGCGCACACAAACATATAAACATAACCTATGGTTCTTGCGAAGAGGTCACCCTCCGCACTGTGAACAGAACCCGTTACCTTTGGATTGTAAGTTCAACTCGCTCACCACTGTGCCACAACTCCATATTATGCATATTTATGCATAATAATATCTTACAGAATAACAGAACAATCAAACAGTAGACCTTTCACTATACTCCCTGTTATAAACACCAAAGATGTGTTTAATCAGCTTCTCTGGTTATACATCTATTGATGATATGCGCCACTGCAATGATTTCAATAATGTTTTGGCACTCAGAGACAAAATAATTATTTCTAAAGTCATTGCAATGGTGAATATAATAAATTCAATCAATCAATTCAATATGATAAAAAGTAGTTTTATGACTACTACTTACAATATACTGCTTATTATATAATTTACATAATATTTTTTATTTTATATTTTCTTGTCTTCATAGGGGCCAGCAGGTATTATGATTCATTCATCAGCAATCGATAAAAGTAAGTTATTTATGCCATAGTGAAACACACAGAGGGTAAGATGCTTCACCTGGAGGCATTAAGGTGTCTCTGAGAGTACTTTTGAGACAGTGTCTATATTGAGAGGAAATGCCTGATTCAAACACATATGTCTCTCTTGGAGATAATTTGGTGTCTCCAGCTGTTCTACAAAATATTAAATATGAGACACAGATACGTTTCCAAACGAGTCACCTACATGTCTCCGTTGGAGTCCCTGGTGTCTCTACATACCCGCTGAGAGTTTTAAGACAGTACCTATTAAAAAAACAAAGTGACTCAGTTTGAGACAGGCGATTATAAAATACGAAAACATAATAAATATCAGGTACTACGTTATTTATTTTAATTTTCGCACGACTTAGTGGTCGCTAGGGCAAATGTATCGATCGCCGTCAGCTGGTTAAGCGAGCTAATAAAAAGGGACTAAAACTAGTCTAAGGAAGAGAATGAATAGGAAGTGTTGTATGTATGTATGGGTTAAAATATGAAAAAAAATTCCGAGCATAATATTATATACTGTTTTGTTTTTTATAGTTACTACAATAATCGATGGAATATTCGAATACCCAAAAGCTCTGGAAATTTTTGTAAACTATCAAATAAAGATAGAAATGGAAGCCTTTTATAAATACTTGGCTATGGTAAGTCATTTATGTAATTATCGTTAATATTAAATCTTTAACCCTTTTATGCATTATATACCCCCTGGTTATATTAAACTTCCCATTGTAAATCTTTATAATTTTATGAGGAGCCAGGGAGTCTGACCAGCGTTTACCAAATTTATTTTCCCTTGTATTTACAATAATTAACCCCCTAGAAAAAGCAAAAATGGATAAGAAATGGGTAATGATTTTATTCATATCCGGGGGATATTTATCGCAGTGTTTTCAATTTTATCTTTTAACACATGTCCCCTTGCCCTTCTTTGAAACTCTTTCTAAGATATACATAGAAAGAAATAACATGCACTTAGCATTCTAATAAATGCCTTTCTATAACAATAGCCTATCCACACAACACATACATAGTCTGATGACATGGATAAAAGTAAATCATTATTTACGACAAATGATTTTGTTGTTAATTTAGAATTTTAGAATTAAGGATCAATAAACGAGTGTTATTACAGGATCCTCTCCCCCATTGCTGAGGCTAGAGTCCGTAGTCTTATACGTTCTGGCTACTTATTTTAAAACTCCACCCCCTACACAACTTCAGAAATTAGAACAATTTCTGGGACAGGTTCTGTTCAAACAACATTTGTGTAAACAGGCGTCTATTACCTATTTATTTCGATTAAACTTTTAGTGGCCGGAGTTACCCCGATTTCAAGAAAAAATACACATCTTCCAAATCTCATGCTCTAACCTTAGTTAGGAGTTACTTAAAAAACAGATGGCAAAGGACCAAGATAAACACAGATTTTAGTTCTTGGACAGAACTCCTGCTTGGAGGCTCAGTATTAGGTCCTCTCCTATTCAATATTTACATACCGTATATCCTCGAATAAACGCCTTGGGCGTTTATTTAATTATTGGATTTTTTACATGGGCGTTTATTCAAGGTGGGCGTTTATTTAAGGGGGCGTTTCTTAACTTTTACCTAAATTTGGTATAAGGAAAATAAAAATAAAATGTGACATTCAGGAAACAGTGATATTTTCTCCAATTTATAAAAAAACTAAGATGAGATAAACTAAGATAATACACCAATGTCATCCTGGAAATTTTCAATGCTAGAACTCTTGCACAGAGAAAAAAAAATTATAGGATGTTCCCTGTGTATAATCTTTAATATGCAAAAGATATATGTTTGTATTATTATTATATATGTTATATTATTGTATATATTATTGTATATATTATTGTATTATTATTTATGTTTTTTCATTATTATCTTCCTAAATTTTTTTAATTTTTTTTTGGGGGGGGCGTTTATTTGAGGGATGGCGTTTATTTAAGGGGGTGTTTATTAAATATTTCATTTTGGAACATGGGCGTTTATTCAAGGTGGGCGTTTATTTTAGGCTGGGCGTTTATTCAAGGATTTACGGTATATATTATATATTATATTAATGTCAAATATTCTCTTGGTCGCATATATGTTTGCCCTTTAGTACCTGTTGTCTGTGGAAATGGAAAAAAAAACTTTTATTATAGTTTTTCCAGATGGTTGATCTTTAGAAATAAAAAAGGAAAATAAAGGTTGTATAGAAGCTGATAAGACCCCCTAATTTTTCTTAAGCCCCCTGATTATTCATAAACCCCCTAATTTTTCATAAACCCCCTGATTTTTCATAAAATTTTACTGGTTTTCAATGAATGTTAATAAAAATGTCATAAATAATAAAACTTGCAAAAACATGACCAAAGCTATTGTTTTGTTGACTGATTTGTGATTAGTGATTAACTGATTGTGGACTATCTATTTACATGTTTCATGATGATGCATTAAGTCATTACTAGTGACATAAATTTGTCACGATGAAAAATAAACAGCTCTTTCTTATTGAGGTCTACTTTTCAATCTGTGTATTATGTTAAAAACCCACATCAAATTCTACATTATGTGAAACTTTCACAGAAATTGCTTCCTTATATAAGAAGTTGAATAATTGTATTTGCATATTTTACAGACCAGATTATGAAAGATTTTTTTTGTATATCTGAAGTTCACTAGACTTTCGCTGTTATAACCTCACTGTGGTATAAATTGAACCCGACCAAGGAAGGCATCAAGAGTATTATTTTATTTGGCCAAATTGTCACTCCCTAAAGTCAAAATGTGACATCTGTGGCATCTTAATTGTATGTATTTTACAGACAAGAAGTGAATATGCCTTTAGGTTTATTAATTTTTTTTATTGAAACTACTTCAAAAAAACATTGTTAGAAAATACTTCAACTTCCTTGTGAAACAATATGTTGAAAATTCTTATGAAATTCTATATTCTGTGAGGTTTGTTTATTTGAAATTTAAGTTTATAGTGGACATCAACTATTAATTTACATTACCTTGACAGATAAAGATGACTTTAAAATACATTTTTTATAATATAGTAACACGTTACCAAACATTTTTATTGGGCTATTCCTTCAAATCTTAATGCTCCATCATATGTTCTAGGGTGTTCTTTTAATGCTCCATCATATGTTCTAGGGCGTTCTTTTACAGAATTTCCTGGATTGTACAAGATTTCCTGAATATTTTACGTTTCTAGGCATAATTGTTACTTTATTGAAATTTTCAGGGCTGGAATAAATTTGTAAAATCTTACACTTGTGTGTCTGTATGGAGAAAAATAAACTTTTTTTTCTAGTAATTAGGTGAGGTGAATGATAATGTTTATAACTTATTAGTTCATGTCATATATATTTCTTTACTGGGGCTGGTACAGAAAATTGTCCCCAAAATCGTTTTTAGATAATATACAGTAATTTGGGCACCCACATTAAATAGAATATTGCCTTCTTTGAACCTTATTTGTTGGTAGCTTCATCACAGATTGCTTATGATTTATAAATCTATAATAATTAGAGCACTTTTCCACATAATTTTTTTTTTTTTACTTACAAAATCTTGCCTGGACATGCCCAGATGTGTTCAAAATTGGTTTATCACCCTGTACATTGGCTGGATAGCCTCAATATTCACTGAGATCCCTGGAAAATAAAGTTAAGTTATCAGGACCATAACATGAGCATGCCATAAATGTTATTTTATAAAGGATTAGATCCAGACCTTGGATAATAAAAAGTTAATAACTAAAGGATAGGTCCAGAGCAAAACAGAAATTGTTGCTTATAACCTTTATTTTACACACCTAACTAAATCTTCATTTTATTTGTTAATATTTGCTGCCTAATTATTATGACTATTTCCTGTTTTACATCCTCATAAACAGCTCTTTCCTCTTCTTGTATTTTTACAGCATCATTATCCTCTCTTTAAATATAATTAAATTAAGACACTTTGTTTTTAAAAATCCTCTCTTTAAATATAATTAAATTCAGACACTTTGTTTTTAAAAGTCTCAGTGCAATTCCACATCCAGGAAACCCAACTAATATTTTCACCTGCTTCTCATCTCGGCTTGTTATCTGAATGTGAGAATTACATTCATGAGATGAATGAAAATATTTAATTGGTTGATAGAAGTTCAGTTTTGATTTAGATTCATCAATTTTAAAATTTGGTAAATAATAGCAATAACGTTATTCATTGTGATCAGGCTAAATTTCAGCCAAAAATAAATCAGAGATACCAAGATAAAGAGAATGAGGCAGTTAGCGGGGCTCCTTACTACAATCCCACAACCAATCTCCGGTATGTTCAGTACATCATCCATTTCAGTTTTGATCTTAGCATTAAACTCTTCAACACTGATACTTGCATAAATATTTATTTATTTATTTACTTGCTGAACACTTCTAGAATGCTTGTCTCTAGTTACTCCAATTCAAGAGTATCCAGTGAATGACCCAGGGTTTCCAAAATAACTATTTTAGAATATCGAGGGGAATTAAAATGGGACCAAAAGAATAGACCCTAGGTTGTATTTTAAAAAAACAGACAATTCTTTAATAAAGTACGTAAAAAATGAAACATTAAAGTACTATTTATAAATATTATTTACATGTGTGCTCTATTCTATCTGTATATTATTTATTCTTAAGTTATGTATATTAATGAAAAGCAAAGTACTCTGGAAACTGTTAACCTAAATATATGCTCAATCTGTATACACTTATGTATCTGTGCACACTTATGTACATAACACAAATCAACCACACCCAAAACGTGTGCTCTCATATTTTTTTCTATTTTACTTTTTCCAGGTGGTTAGTTTTTGTAAAATAAAATGAAGTTGGTAAAAGTCAGTAAAAGACCTCCTGGCTTTTCTTTAAATTATAAAGGTTTTCCAATAAGATATTTATAATAGCCAGGGGGTAAAAAGAATTAATAGATCATAAAAAATAATCATTACAAGAAAGATTACTAATTTGACAATGAAAGAATATTATTTTGAATGATTATATTTAAACAGATTATCATTCTGGAAACAACTACATGAGACAAAAAATAGTTTTATGTTATAATTTGATTCCAGTTTTTTTAGGATTTATGTTTTTGTCCTTGTCATCGTGAGGGATATAATAGATAGATGACGCTAATAATAAGCATTTATTTATGTTTATTATTTTTCTAATATCTTTATTTATTTGTTTAAACATTTTACATTTTTTTTGAAATTTATTAACCCTATCTAAACAGATATTTTTGTCCTTGGTTATATATAAAGTCATTACAGAAATTTCAAAGATTTTGAGACATTGGGATTAACTACTTCAATGATATTCACTGTGTTGACATACTCCAACTCCTATCTAAATAACAGATAATTTGTCTCCTGATAAATGAGGTGTGTAGCACCATTATAGAAGTTTAGAAATTCAGAAATATTTTTTTGTAATCATATCTAGTTTCTCGTAACAATATTAAAATAAGTAAATACCACACAACAAATTTATATAATCACAAATTAAAAACATTTTCTTTAAAACACTAATAGTACTCCAACTTCCGGAGCACACAATTGAGTATGTGCTTGCGTTGCACACATATATGTTGCGTCGTACCAATTGTTTTCAATCTCAATAGCTCTTTGTTTCCGATGCTCATCAAATTCTTGCATAGCAGAATCAATAAAAACAAATTCATCTCCTGAATATATATTTCCATTAGATTCACTTTTATCTTCATCAGATTTTCCATCCCAGCTACTGTCACTAGAATCTGTTACAGATCTTTCTTCGCATGATTTCCATGGTTCATCTGTTGTGATTGTAGAACAATTGAACATGTCTGATATTTTGTCTGTCTTTGTAGTTTCATCAGCGTTGTCAGGTAGAAGAGCACTCTTGAGTTTAATATGAAGTTTTTCTGTTAGAAAAGGAATAAGAAAGATTTTAGTTCTTCTTATATAATACAGTTCAGATTTAAAAATTGAATAATAAGTAACCATTTATTTTCATGGAATCTCTGAAACAATTATACAACATTGTGTTTGCCGCAAGTGCTTCCAGTTAAAAAAATAACAGGGAATTTGAATTTCTATTTCCTAAACCATACAAAATTTCAGAAACCTGTTTATGTATAGATGTATCCCCTGTGACATCATTTGTTTACAATTTTGGAAAGAGCTGAAAAGTTAGATATAAATAATTATATTCTACCAATGTGGTTCTCAATTTATTTAGTTCCAAAAACTGTAATTTTCTCTAATGTTTCTTCATAAATAATTTGATTTACCTGTCAAAACACTATTAAAATATCAAACTTTAATCTTCAATAACTTAAAATATACATTCATAGAGCAAAAGCTGTAGAAATATAGTCTTTAACTAACTTTTTTAGCCAAATTTAAGTATAAAATCAAACATTTAAAATTTAAAATGTTTTTATCAAAGTATCATTTCAATGGATTAATCCATAAACACTGGGATTCATCTATAATGATTGTCCTTATTCATTCTATGTGGTGTCTATCCATAATTGAGTGACTACCAACACCTGTATAGGAGGATTATAATGTATTACAGATTATGTGTGACTGTAATTAAATTTTATAGGTAGGTAAAATACAAAGGTACGATGTTTCATGGATGTTGTTTTTTACCTTTAATTTCTTTTATAGTTTGTCTTGGGCTTGTTACAATAGATGGAGAGCATTTCCTTGATCTTTCATCTTCATCAACTAATTTGTATGATTTCTTTGCATTTTTTATAAGGCGTTTACATGATGCAAATTTTTTCCTGAATCCATTTTGTAATTCCTTTTTTTCCATGCAATAACATTTAAATGTTTCACCATTACAAATTTCCTCACTGCAGTTTTCACACGCCATAACTTTGTGTTGTACAGAAAACCTATAAACAACCTTTCTCAACTAGACACTAGCACTGACTGCTGTTATCTTAGTGGTACTGTTTTATCACTCATTTGTTTGATAAACATCTACATATATCAAATTTTTTATGAGTTCCTAAAGATTAACTTTTTAATATGTCTCAGATATTTTACATAATTAACAATGCTTTCTACGGTATAAAAGATTAAATTTAATTGTTTTGGTTTTAGAATAAAATTACTATGACACAACATGCATAGAATCCTACTGTTTCGCTATACCATAATCACATAGACAGTTGATATTGAATATAATTTTTTTAAACATTTATTTTTAACAATTATTTGCTTTCTTTTCTCTTTGCTTTCTTTTTACATCTTTTTAACGAAGATTATAATTTTACATTTTTCATAAAAATGTTTTTGTTGTTGTTGTTGTTGTTGTTATTTTTTGTTTTTATACAATATTTACTATTATGTTTTTCTGAACATTTGTAACAATAATCTACTACAGTATTGTCAAATGAAAAGGATTTTTAATATGCTAATGTTGTATGTGTGTGTGTATATATATAATAGCTTTTGTTAACAAATTGTGGGTAATAGCCACATCAGAAACCATACTTATAATAGTGCAAGAGTGTAGTACAGTAGAATTTTGAGAAAAACTGTAGATTGTATGTTTGTTTTCATAACTTGTCAACACATTTGTTTTTATTTTTATGGCTGATTATTGTCTGGATGCACATGAAGATTAAGAGTCTCTGTTTAACTATTTTTATTAATATAAAAATGTTTTGACGTAAATGTGGTTACACAAGACACATGTCAAATGGCCATTCAAAAATATTATTACCTTTAGATAACATCTCACATTTTGTTAATATTTTGAGTCTAGACATTCCCTATGGCAAGCCGCTCACAGTAGCTCACAGTACTTCCCACGGTGACGGGAAGACGCTCAGAGCAGCTTTTCACTGGCAACACTTTTTGACCATGATTTATAGCTTGTTTTATAGCTTGTTGATTTATAGCAGTGTGTATGGTTTGCATAATAATGTGAAATAATTAAATATGTCACAGGTTAAAATTAGTTATGTATTGGATGAGTTAAGCAACTCTTAAATAAATGCCTAAAGATTCATAATAAAGAGTACTACCGGAAGTTTAAAAATATATTGAAGTATGAAACAACACTAAGTTTGGATCAACAGTGACAGATTAGTGCCAGACTTCCGGAATGTTCCAGAATAAGAATACTGAGAAATCAAAAATTCGGAATGCCGATTGCTGAAATAATAAATAAATAAATAAAAATGTGAAAATGTTTTGTTTTGTTTCCTAATTCCACAGAGAGAGTCAAAACTGCAGTGTAAACCTCAAAAGAAAAAATATATATTTAAGAAATCATTTTAACTACATTTCCCTATACTAGGTAATATTAAAGGTAAGAGACAGCAATAACTTTGTAATAAGCTGTTATCTTCAAATCATTATTTTGTATTTTTAATATAGAAACATTCGCTGTTTTAGAAAAATAATTTATCTCCATAGAACATATTTGCAACAGTATTACTTTGTAAACTCTTAAATAAATAATTGTATAATCTTGGTGAACATGGAATGCATTTTACGGTGATATAGGGACTTTCAATTTCCAGAACTTTCTGTCACTATAGCTACAATTTTCTTCTGCAACAGTAGTAGCTGACATTTCTGATAAAATGACCGCATACAAGTTAATGTATTTTCAAATGACATGCTGGAATGTTATCATTGTCAATTTAACTTTTCTTCTTTCAGTAAATTACAATTTGTGTACAAGTATTTATAAGCTTTTGTTATTACCAAACATTTTTTTACTCTGGGAGTTATTAGGATAGTTTTATTATAATTATATATAAACACAAATAACTTAATATGTTTTGTTTAATCTATGTTAAATGTACCACCTAATATAAAGGCTTTAATAATCTTTTAAAAAGTTGCTGTATATTTATTGACCACCAACTCCAAATTAACTATTTTTAATGCACACTGTAAGAACAGTTATTTATGTTGAAGATATATATATATATATATATATTACAGATTACTCTCTATAAATTTTTTATTAAGTTAAAATAGTACTTTACTTCTGAATAATGGCTCTGCATATTTTGAATAACTCAAGCTATTATAAATTATTGCTAAATTAAATTTTGGTAGACTAGGTACTTAATGTATGCAAAATATTTTGAGTTGTTGTTGTCAGCGTGAGAAAGCATGTTCTCTGGGATTTATGAATATCACAAACATTTCCATTAATTAGAACAGTCACCTAGTGTAAACAGTGGTTTAGTTTAAGTAGCAAGGTAGATTAAAGATGAATTTTCACACAAGTATTTTTTTCTGATTTAGTTTAATCTAATATAAGACTAATCTATCATTTTGAAGCATATTCTCAGTATGTGACAGTTATAAAACCTAATCCATAATATAGTGATTAGATTTTAATAGCCTTAACAGGCATGCTTGTGAAGAGTACTTTATATACAGTGTCTAAACTAAATTGGATAAACACACTATGAATATTATTATTATATCTATGTTTTTATTGTTCTCTATTTGATTGTGTCTTACCTACATTCTTTGATAATTTATTTTATTTAAATTGTGTTTGTATCTTACCACCTCTGTCTCCCCACAGTGCTGAATTTCTAATTAAGTTTTCTCCTTACTTTTCAGGGTTTTTTAATCTGCTGGTGATAATAGGTTTGTTAAAAATGTATGAGCATACCTCCTGGTTATGTTAAATGTCTCATTGGAAACCTTTATAATTTTACAAGGAACCAGGGGGACTAATCGGCTTTTGCCAAAATCTATTTTACATTAAATTTCCAGAAGATAATGTTATGTAAAATTATAGAAATAGAAATTTAATTGCTAAAACATTTAATTTCTATTGGCTAGTAGAAACCAGGAATGTTGTATTATATATTCACAATCTCCATTTGTCTTCTAAAATTTTCTTTTTAAGTTCATCTTTTTGTATATATGTATAATTTTTATAAAAACTGCAAATACTGCTAACAATTTTAAACATAAATTAAAGAAATACTATTTCAACGAACTTAATAATAAGCAAA
>JANTOQ010537569.1:0-10976 GCA_027564595.1 Bythotiara depressa | reverse complement strand
GTTTAACAATGGCCACAGTTCAAACGATTATCATTATTACCTGGGCTGCTTCTCTAGGAAATGAACGCATCCATAATTTCAAGAAGTATTATTCTGCTGTGTTTGTTGTTGTTGTGTGGATACGACTCAGTAGATCTTTAATGTTTCTACAATCACTTGGTCCGTTCATTGTTATGCTTGGAGAAAGCGTGATTGCTACAGCGCAGTTTGGATTTCTATTTTTCGAATTCTTTATTCCATTTGCTGCTTCATTTTGGGTATTATTTGGGGGTAAACGAGCAAGTAAGCTGACTTTTATATTCCATTAATTTGAATTTAAATTCCGAATTCCTGAGGCTATACACGGACGGATTAATTTGAAATACAATGTTCATAATTTCAGGAGCAAGACCATTCCTTACTTTAAATATTTCTGTTGCTAATATCTGTAAGTTTCTTGAATGAAATTTCACCTACTTATCTTTCTCAGGCAGTTCATCAAATGTCGATTTTCTGTCATTATGTACGATCCTCAAGGTTCGCTCTTGAATTCTGTTTATTCTATTGTTTAGGATTCTTCTATGATACATCCATACTAGAGAGCAATAACCAAATTGAGAATTAAAGATTGCTTTCTTTATTAGTCTTCGCTTATAAAGATCCATATAAAACGATACCCTTGCAAGAACGTGTAGCATTTGACTGGGTTTATTCCACGGATTATTTATATGCTTTTCAAAATTAATTTGTTATCTATAGTCACTCCCAGCAGTTTCTCATTATAACTGGATTTAGTTATTGCTTCTCCATTATTAGCTTCAAGATCATTGTTGAGACTTAGGAGAAGATGGCACTTCCCATCATTCATATTCATGACTGTGTTCTTAAACCATTGTTCTTAAGCCATTTTAGAAGATCTACAGATACTTTTTCTAATTTTGTAATAACTTCCTGGGATTTATTTGCGGAGACATATGGAGTCTCATCGTCCGCATAACTGGTAATATCTGAATCAGTTACAAAAAGTAATGAAAAGAAGAGGACCTAGAATTAAACCTTGCGGAACACCGAAAATGATCTCTTCACAACTACTATAACTATTATGTATATAACTATTATTAAAAGTTTCACCCACTGCGTCATGTCTCTCAGATAGCTATCCATGAGTTTTAAGGATTTAAAAATCAAAATCATAAGCAAGTAGTTAGAAGGGCCCAAAAAGTGCCCCCATTATACAGACCTTTCTGCCAGTGTTCGGCCATTACTAAGAGACATTGAGTGCTAAATCCTTTCCTAAATCCGCGCTGATATTTTGATAACACGTTCTCAAAAATGTCTGAAATTTGCTTATACATACATTCTTCGTAGACTTTGGATAGGTTAGGATGTATACTAATAATTAGCTCCGATAATTATTCGATAATCGATCATTAGCTTCACTTTCCCTGGAGTCTCTTTTATGTATGGTTGTGACATTTGAGTTTTTAAGGTTAACTGAAAAAACTGAACATGCAATGGCATTATTAAAATGTTGGTAAATAAAATCTCCAACTATATCAGCATTTTATTTAATAATTTTGGCGTCTTGAGAAGCTCTTTGTCTGTCTAAACTCATTTTCGACATCTTTACTGGAGACACTCTTCTTGAATAAGAAAATACAATTTGTTACCTTTGCTATTGCCAAAAATGATAGGATGATTTTTATACCGCTCTATTGCCCAGTCTGTGTTATTTAAATTTGTATTTAATATTTCCTCCTCTATATAAAGACGTTTTCATCCATAGTAATAGTCAATTCTTTGACAATATTCACATAGAATTTGTTGAAGATTTCTGCAATATCTTTATTTCCCGAAATTATATTATCGTTTTTTATCAAAATTATCTTATCTGAGTTGGTGGTTTTGTTTGAAAATAGAGGCTGTACAGTTTTCCAGAAGGTTTTGTTATGTGTGACCTTGCTGGTATCAATGTTCCAATAACAGTTCTTCTTTTCTTTACGTACCAAGATGACACAATAATTTCTTTGTTTATTATAGGCTACTTTACTTTCCATTGTTTCGTCTCTTAGAAAATTGTTTCTAGATCTTGTCATAGAATCATTTAGCAAGATTTTATTCATAAACGTAGCTTGGTTTGATCTTACATGACGTTTTTTAATGGGTGCCTTTTTGTTTAGTACGTTTAAGGACGCTTCTATAAAAACTTCTAACTTGGATATGTTACTTAATTCTTTGATTAAGTCCTACCTAAAGTCATCATTTGAAAAGTTTCTATAATCTCTATATGACATTATTATCTTTGGCCCTTGTTTCTCAGGATTATCACTGTACTGCACTGTTTATGAACAGATGGCATTTGTATATGTTGGAGTAATACATGTTGTTACACCCAACCCCTTACACGTTGTTTTTTATAAGCAACAGGTTTATAAGCAACACTAGTAAATTTCTTCCAAACGTCAAGCAACAGTACTACTAAGACATATACTCAATTTTTCAAAGTCAAACAGCATGTTTTTGTTTTAAACTTAACATACTTTATCTCATTTCATAATTCTTGACAATAATTTCCCCTTCATGTTCCGTAATGTCCTACAAACTCACAGTATGTATAGATTTACTGGCCTGTTATGTACGTTATTAAAATTTGTGTTTCTATGCTTAGCAATAATTTAAGCAACATCAGTACTAAAAATCATCAATTATGTAAGCAACATTACTACTAACGCCTGACCTTGGTTGCTTATAAAATAAAAAAACTTGTATATCATCCTCGATACTACGACAAAGCTAACAGATTTTAACCTTGTCATATCAATAATTTATCCATAGAATCGAATGATGGAGAGTACGAAGTACTTAAAGACATGATTTATCAATTATACCTGCTCACAATTGTTGGAGATTATGACTATGCCACCTTACAGAGAGAGAATGAACTGTTTGCGCAGATCTTAGTTGGATTATACTTTGTTTTGATCAGCATAGTTAGTTTGAATCTATATATCGCACTTCTGTCTGAAGCGTTTGCTAGAGTTCATCAAAGTGCTTCAGCAACAGCGCATCTTAATGAAGCGAAGACTTATATCAGTATTGAAAAGAATTTACGAAACACATATCTCGAGTTTGAAAAATACCTCCAGGAACATTGTTCACCTATGGTAAATATTACTTTTCAAGTCAATTAACTATTAACACTTGCTAATAAAAAATAGTATCAATAAGATGCTTATTACTGGTTGCACTCTACGAGTCAGTTGCCTGTAGTTACCAACATTTAAGGCATTTATAACCGAAGTTACTAAAATTAAACTCGTTTATAACCTACAAGTTACTAAAGGTTAACTCATTTTTTACCTATTATTTGCCAGAATTTAACACTTTAATAATGTACCAGTTACACAAATTGCACTAGTTATAAATTTTAATAACATATTGGTTCTACTAGCTAGGGTGTAGTGACGGCAGTAAGTTATCAAAGAGAATTTACTAATAAATAGGTTATGAACTAAAAAATATCTTTGTAACTAATACACTTACTACTAAAAACAAGCAATCGATAATCAGTAACGTGTAACGGAAAATTACTCCCTAAGTGTTTCGATATAATTGTTAATCGTTTTGCTACCCCACATAGGTTTCACCTATATCTTTTCCCTCTCGAGGTAGAAATTCCTTTAGAAATAGTGGGAAAAAAGCTCCATTTCTTTATTCAAAATACATTTGACATTAGTATCATCAGTGTCATCTCCGTATTGTGTTACTCGTACTCTATCAAGATGCTCAGCGAAGTCCATATAAATAATAAAAACAACAAGAAACTAGAAAAGAATCAATCCATTTTCTCCTTTATTATAGCTATTGGAACCATGTTAACTCTCTTTCACTGACTCTGTTTGATGGTAGCTTTTTGAATATTTCTGTGGCCAATGTCAAATGTTTTACTCCGATCTATAAACAAACGCACTACTAATTATCTTTCATCGACTGCCAGACGGATTTCATCTAACAAAAGGGCAGTAACAAGTTGTTTTGCAGGTTTTATTCTGTACCCAAATTAGAATTTGCTTATCAAATGTCGATTCTCAAGGAACGCGAATAGTTGGCAGTAGAATAACTATCTCTAACATTGATGAAATGATAAGTAAAACAAATATAGGTCGGTATTTTTCAAATTGTTTGTTTAGTTTGTGTTTTTTTATAGTAATGTTGTTGTTGTTGTTATTGTTGTTGTTGTTTGATGATGATGATAATACTGGTGTTGATATTGTTGTTGTTGACATATGTGTTGTATTTATTGTACTATAGATAAAAAGATTTGATGTCGACAGGCTAGAAATGCAGAGCTCTGTCAGAAACGTTATGACTGATCTTAATCGGTCAATAAAAACGGTATCTGAAAACTTGCAGGAAATCGCAACTGACCAAGACAAAATAAAGAGAGGTATAGAGGAAGCAGAATTCGCGGTAAGCTGATTATTATATTAGATAAATCCTTATATAACTTATGTTTCCCTCGCATGCCTTCCTACATAAGAGACTATTCATAAATTACGTATATAGCTAAAGTTTCATGCTTGCATATGTTTTGCAAATGTTCTATGAATGTTGTGTTCAAGATTTAAAGGGGAATTAATTAACGTTTGCAAATTTATTCCACCAATTTAGACAGATACTTCTGACCTAGTCAGAATACTAGAAAAGTAAAGTTTTTAAGCGTTTTCTAATTTATACGGGTTTTTTCGGGCCTCGTCAGTTTATGACGTCACCGCCGCCTAACTATACATTGAGAATATTAAGGTGGTAACAATTATGGTCTCTTTAGAAGCTATATTTACCGTAAAATCCGATTATCACACTCAAAAAAACATAAAATTAGCGTTCCTTTTGAGAAACTGGAATTTATTAGCCAACGTGCAAATTTGTTGCCTTAGCAACGTCATTAACAACGGGTTGTAACCCGTTTTAGTAACGCTTGGGTAGTAATTAATATGCCAGTTATTTCTACCCGTAATCATTTACTTGTGTCACGGTGATCGGTTAGGAGCAAAAATTAATCAAAATGAACTAGATTAATTAGCGTGCCACAAGGGAAGAGCAAGTTTTTTTATAAACCAGAATTTCTTGATTAAGCCTTTTTAGTTTATTTTTTCAATATAAACTTAAGACTTTGAAAAATTTGGCAATTTGTTACTGAACAACTAACTGTACTTCCATTGCGCCTTCAAAAAGAGGGGGTGCCTCACTTGCCATAGAATGGGACGAAATAAGACATTAAGACGTCTAAAATTGGAGAGGTTTACGAACTAACAATGAACGGATATAGTGAGAAAAAACAAAGAAATAAGATAAGAGCTAACGGTAGGGACTTTTCAGGTCAAAAACAATGAATTGGATTAAAATGAATGGGTAAAACTGCAAATTAAGATAGAATTTACGTAAAATGAATGAATTTCTAAATTTAAAACACGGTAACTCAGAATGGTAAACCCGTATGGCATGAAACTTTGCAACTTTACATGATTTCTGTTTTTCTTCTTGTGAATGTCTTGAACCAAAAATCTGTGTAATATGGTCAGTAGAAATTGCAAAATATTATTAAACAATATGGATACTTGGGCCTAAAAATAGACGAATAAATCCTATGTATCTTCACGTATACAATAAAAAAGTTAATTTTTGTGTACCTTTACCACCTTAAACCTTCAAAACCATGGACGTTTCTTCAAGTTCAGGCAAAATTATTATTGAATCAGACTCTTCTGAGGATTTAGATTATAGATTATACAGTTAGGATTTACATGGGTTATGGAAACAAACCAGAGTTTACAGAACAGTATATTAAAATATATATGCGCTTTTTTCTTCTCTCATCTCACTTCACTAATAATGCATTACTGTGAAGATTGCTATCTTAATCTGTTCCATGTTACGAGCTAAAGAATAAAATATTAAAACTTTCTTTTTTAAGTAGGGAGACTGATAAACACACTGCGTTATAAAAGAAGAAATTTACAAATAAACAAAAATGAAAGTTTTTTTTACCGTGGCTGATTTGGACCTTCTGTTTCTATTTCAACACAAATAGGAACCTGGGAAACATTTCAAACAAAATACGCGGCCTCGTGTTTTGACTACAAACACGCGGCTGCGTGTTTTAAATATATCTGGTCTCCATATTTATTCAAAACTTGATTTCGATTTGCTTACTTATTTTATTACTTTTTCTTCGTATTTGGATTTCGCGCGAAAATACACTTATAGAATTTCAGTTTCGAATGTCTCTTAATACGGTAGTAATAACCGTTTTTATTGAGGTTTTTTATATAATCCGATGCAGAAAGTTACATCTATGACTGGTAAAAATTGTAGAGCTGTTGCGAACATGAAATAACATGCTTGGGGGACCGAAAGTTCCTTGCATTATTACACAATAACTGCCCTTTCTCATGGAAAAGCACTCAGAAGGAGAGATCAAAACCCAATATGAAATAGAAAATGTTTTACCTTTTACAGTGCCGTATACGAATTGCCATGAATATGATTTCCCAATAAAACGGACTAGATCTAGTCTAATATTATGTAATATTTCTTCCTGTACTTTGGCGCGTTTTTTTAGTGTTTGTGCTTTCCCTTACTTACTCCCCTTCTATTCATTTTTTATTTATATCTGTTTTATGCACATATTTGGTCCATTTTAGGACGAAAAATTGGCCAGTTTTTTGTGTGTGTGTTTCTTGTATTGTATATATTGGCGTTTGTATTAAGTAGATTTTTGAAGATATTTGGAACATTTTCATTTTTTATCTTGTACATAAATGAAAGAATCTGATAAACATTTAGGGGTTGATCGTATGAGACGAGCTGGCTCGGTTAGGCGGGCTAATTTTTACACTGCGATCATATGAGAAAAACTAGCCCGGTTAAACGGGATTAAGAAACGAGACGTCACGTGACATTGTTTTGGTTTGCTAAAATCAGCCCGGTTAATGTGCTAGCCTGGTTCAGAGCGGTCACATGAGAAAGATTCAGCCCGCTTAAGCGGGATCTTGGTAGACAACAACCAAGGTCTCGGCAAAGCGGGCTGTTCCGGTTATCATATGATCACACAGCTTTTTTAATAATAAATTTTCTACTTTAGGGGGATCTCGATAAAACGAGTCAGCCCGCTTAACCGGGCCATCCCACCTAACATGATCAGCCCCTTAGTTGATAAACGTTCAAGGCTTTTAAATCTTTTAACAAAGGTGCAGCAATAGTAAATTTGTCTTTGAAATAAATAATACGTGATGCATGTTTTTGTCTTCGCTGTAATACGTTAAGTTTACTTTTGTGAGTGCTTGCCCAAACAATGTTTCCATAGTTTAAGTAACTATGTATAAAAGAAAAGTAAAGTTGTTTTGTACATTTTAAATTCAGTAAGTTTCTTGCTTTGTACAATACGCCTAAGTTTTTTGAAATTTTACTTTCAATGCAGGCTATGTGATTTCGCCATGTGATATTTTCATCCAAGAGTACTCCTAGAAATTTCATGGTTGTTTCTATTTTTATACTAATATTATTTATCTTCAGTTGTGGAAGACATAAGTGGGTACGGTCTTTGTACGCTAGAGAATGAAAGAAGTTATAATTAGTTTTTGACATGTTTAAAAAGGTTTATTTGCGTTAAACCAAGTTTGAATATTGAAGAGTTCTTTATTCATAATATGAAACAGCTAGTTGATATTTTTGCTTGGTGTCATCAGCAAACATAATTGGTTTCAATATTCTTGATGTTTGTACAAATCATTTACATGAAGTAAAAATAGTAAATGACCTAGTATTGATCCTTGTGGTACGCCACAATAGATTGTTTGCATTTCAGAACTTTTATCATCATCTAAGATACATATTGTTTTCGATTATGTAAATAACTTTTGAGCCAGTCTCTGTTATACCAAAATATTATAACTTATTTAATAATATTTGGTGATTGACTGTATCAAAAGCTTTACTCAAATCAACAAAGACGTTTGTCAAAAAGATTCATATATCTCTTTGGTTAGTTGTAGAATTGCAAATTCAGTGGAACGTTGTCTTTGAAAACCAAATTGTTTTTCATACAGTAAGTTATTTCCCATTATATGAGTGCAATACTCTATTGTACATAATCCGTTCCAGTAGTTTGAAAAAAAACTGGTAAGATTGATATTGGTCTGTAGTTGTTCACAAATTCTCTTTCATCGGTTTTAAATAGTGGTTTGATTTTGGCGAGTTTCATTTCGTGAGGAAAAAGCCAAACCGTGGAGATTGTTTGTAAATGTGATAAAGCGGCTCGATAAGTTCGTGATAACATGATTTTATTACATTAGAGTTAATATTGTCAAAAACACAGGCTTTGTTATTTTTAATTGTTGTAAAAGCATTTTAAAATTCTTCCATATTTAGACTAGTATTATTAACATTTTTGTTTGTTTCTTCAATATAGCTACTGTAATGTCTTTCATTGTTTGGAATTCTTTACGCCAACGTTGAACCAACACTAGTAAAATAATTGTTAAAAACATTTGCAATTTGGTTTTTGTCATAAATTCCCTTATTGTAAGACAACATTCATGGAAAAGTATGGCTTTCAAGTTTTGTTTTACCTATTGCTTCCTTGATTATTCTCCAAGTTTATTTTGAGTTGTGTTGGTGTTATTTTAAATGTGTTGCAAAATGTTGTACTTTTGACTTATTTTTTATATAACTCAACTGAGTTTCTGATGAAATAGACCACGGGCGCCGCTGACGTCACGAAATTAAGAAAATACTCTTAACTTAAAACGCCTATAATTTTTGAAATGCAAAACCATTTCACACGAAATAAAAAGTATTTATCTTATATATTAAAGCTCTATGACGTAGATATACAACACAGTCACCTAAAAAAAAATGACTATTATATCCAATAGGAAAATCGCCTACAAATGACTATTATAGTCATTTTAATTTGTACGAAATGTCTATTATAGTCATTTTATAATTAACAATTACAACAACTACAAGTTATATATAAAGGTATCGCTTTCTTTGTGCTTGTGACGCACTAAAAATGACTTATTTAATTTTTCAAAGTTACATTTAAAAAAATAGGGATAGGGTCAGGGCTAGGGCATATTTCCGTTAAAAAAAAAGCCATAACCCTGACCCAATTTTATAATTCACAAATATATGACCATTATAGTCATAATTCATGACTTAAAAACATGACTATAATAGTCATTTCGAGAAAATTAATATGACTAAAAGTATAATAGTCATTTGTAGGCGATTTACCCATTGGATATAATAATCAATTTTTTTAGGTGACTATGTTGAGATATAGCGGGCTCCTGGTAATAGCTGACAAACTTCTAGGAAAGGACATATTTATGTCAAAAATGTTATAGGCAAACCACCTACTTATTATTATTATCATTACGCCTTCCAAAATAAACATCTCCATTAAAAAAGGTTTTATTAGTGGAGGGAGTAAAATATTAATTCTCAATAAAAAAGGTTTTCTATTTTATTTATTTCCGTAATATATTTTATTTTAGACAGTGTTCTAATGTCATTTTTGTCCCTAATAGTGCGCCTTGGTTCGTTTTTACCCATGTAATTGTTTCTTTTTAATGTATGCTGTGAAGTATACTGGTAGTTTGCTGAAATCAGTTTCACAAGTAAAATTCCAGGCTTCTATATCTCATAACAACATATATCGGACTCATTGCCTCGGTCCCATTGGTGTCCGTTACAGAGAGGTTTCACTGTATGTACCTTTTGGAATAATATTAGTCTGCTTTAAAGTAAAAACCTTCAGCGCACCGTGGAAGAATGATTTGTAATTATTATTTTATATACAAATATTGAAACACTGCGATTCGTTTTTAGATACGATCCTTTCAGGAGCGACACGATTCCAAGACGGTAGATGAATTAATCATGAAGCTCGATGACGTATTTGACTTTCAGACAACCATAATAAACAAAGCTCAAAGAAAGACTAAGAAGGCAATTTCTAAGTTCATTATAGAACATTTACCAACGCTAAACCCAGAACATTAATGGGTTTCAATTGTAACTATAGAACATTTACCAACGCTAAACCCAGAACATTAATGGGTTTCAATTTTAACTCGCTGATAAGACAATGCACTTTGAATTCTTCAATACAAGAAGCCCTGCACACTTGAAAATTGGCGCGTTCTGAGAAGATATTTCTTAAGATTTTCATATTCTTATTCTTATATTCTTATTTAAAGTCGGTATACAACAGAAAATATTAAAATAAATTAAATAATAAAATGGAATCTAATCTAAACGAATACCAAAAAAAATAATTATGTTTTTAACATAGGCTAAACAGTAATGAAATTAATAAACTTGGAGGTGTTTGTATACGTTGCAAGTACATTTTTCTCCATTCCAATGTTTAATCACTTTTTTAAAAAGCATAAGGTTCTCGCTATTTTTTATATGACTGAGTAATGAGTTCCAAATTTTAGGACCACGTGACCTTAAGCTATTTGTTCCAAAGGTTGTTTGGTGTTTTTAAGTTATTTTGCTGTTGAGTGCGTAGTAGTTGGTTAGTCATATTTGGCTCAAAAATAACTTTTATATAGAGTGTAGTTTAACTCTTATAAATTTCTGTGCAAAGAACTTTAAGTCAATTTTGCATGCGGTACTAATCTTATTATATCTCTTGATCTGTATGGAATTAAGCTTTGGCATTTTTACCAGAGTCACTATGGACTATTGTCTTGATAATTAGGTCAAACTATTTGACCCATGACGTTATAATAGGTGCTACTCACGTCATCGATTTACATGGGTTTATTCGGTGTTTTTACAGTAAGTGCATTGATTTTCCTATTAAAAGGAAATATCTTCTAAATATATAATCATCTATGCTATAAACATAAGTATATATGTTATAATCAGTCCCTCTATTGTTAAAAATACAAAATAAAGCCTTAGGGAGAATTTGTTTT
>JANTOQ010537568.1:3998-16141 GCA_027564595.1 Bythotiara depressa | reverse complement strand
TAAGACGGCCACTGTTATGCCATGTCTTATTTAATCACAGCTGTTTTATTTATTTGTTCTACTTCACGCTCATACAAGTCGAAAGTATTTTTACATTCGTTATCATCCTCACCAAAACTCTTTTTCAGAGGCTTATACCAAAACAATTTTCCTTCCGTCCTTTTACAGGCCTTAACAAATACAAACGTATATAACAAATAATTAATGACTTGGGATAAAACGACGTGATATAACTTTGGAAACATGCGTAATGCGTACGTTTTCCATGGCAGTGGTACGTCTATGGAGAATATGATTGTTAGATTGATTTTACCTATTGTTACGTGGCCACCCCATGTCGAACGTGGAAATTGTTGAATAATTTTGGTAGAAACGAAATGTAATTGCTCAACACGCCCAATAACGATATATACAACAATGTCTGACCTTGTAAATAACGGAGTGTGGTCAATGGTCCCTGACGATATCACTTTGGTGCCTTGTAGAACATTGCATTTCCTGTTGTATGATGATGCCTATATTGTTTGTTCGTAATTTATTTCTAGTGAGACTGTTGTATTTTTCTGTGTGTCGTGTAACTAAAAAGATGTGTTATTATTCGCGTGACAAACTGCCGTTGATTTGAATTTATAATTTCAAAGGATATACCAAAAGCATCAGCAGTCGCTTGAACTGCTCGATTGTCAGACCCTTTGTTAAATGGAAACGTTTCCGTATAACATGATGTGTGACTCCGTGGAAAAAAGAAATTTCAATCCTCTAGAACTTGCAAACCTCTTCTAAAATCTATTTTTAAATTAGATAGATCAAGGATATTTTAGAGCGAAGCTGGATGTGCAAACTATTGTTCTGGATGAAAGAGACCGACATTCACTTTGAAACTATGCACGTTGTCGCCAAAATCTAAATTTTCCATCTACGAATTCCGATATGTAAGCCGACAAAATGACATGTTTCACAACACCTATGGTATTTGAATTTAAAAACTTAAAACTCAACCTTTACAAAACCGGAATGCAGCAGTTAAAAGATTTGTTTTTTAACGTGAATTAAGAATAAAACAGCTCAGAATGCGTGGAAGGCACACGAATAATAGAAATATTAAAACGTTTTAACGACACTTTTGAGAATCTTCATAAGTGATTGTCTATACCTTAGAATTTACTAGGAAGGAAATTTTTCTGTGTTTACATTAAATTTGTTGGTGTAAATAAAGGTTGGAGAATTTACATACAAAAAGTTTTAACTGAATTCATGGTCAAAATTTTGCATTCATTTGGTTACAAAACAGCCAAAATTGGTTGTCATGCTGATTTTCCTTACTGGGATTACGGGCCTCTTGTGAGGCCCGTAATTTTATAACACAATATTTTAACGACATTTTTTTTCCCCTTGAATAGGGGTATTGAATTTAGAATAATAATCCCAACGAGGTTAGTATGGCCGGAAAACAATAGGTTGCACACCCAACTTCGACCTTAAATATCTTTGGATAGATCGAACGTGGTTCGGTTTGCGAGACTGTTTGCTGTGGTACGTTATAAACCTATATTGGGAATTCTGGACTGCAATTGCGTCGTATCCTCGCGCAATCTCAAATTATATCTCCCTTTTAAGTACAGCACCTTATCTTAAGAGCTACTCTTTAGAGGTCTTGTTTTTAGTTTCTGTAGTAGAGAGGATTAGTTTTTCGTAATGGAACTATTTTACTTTTACTTTGTTAAACCAGTTCACTAAACAGAAAATATACCAATATGCAGCATATTTGGAAAACAATTTTAAAATTAGTTAAGTAGCGTTGACTACGGGCTTAGTCTGAAGGCATATTAATCATTTTCCCATAGAAACCATAATGGGGAATAAAAATGTAAACAATGACGAAAGGCAGTGATAAAAGGAAAGTAACAAGAAGAAGTGTATGAGCAAAATAATAAAATTACAACATTCAAAATTAAAAAAACCGTTTTTGTTTCAAAACTAAACAACAACAGCAGTCGTTCGAAAGTTGCAAATCATTCAGCTCAAAAACATCTATCCCTATGCTTCCAAACAATAATATTCTCCCACTTCACGTTTCTCAGGTAAGTGACCATAATCATACTGCATCAGCTAAGCAACAGCAACACTGTCAAAGTCATTTTTGTCCGCGGAAAATTAAAACCTTAATAACTTTTGATCTCATAAAGTTATTAACTTGAAATTTTGTGACTTTTCCTAAGTATCTTTAAGAAGGAAAATGGCGCAAAACGTTTGTAGAAAATTCATCCTGTCAGGGGGTAATGTCTTCCAAAACATATTTGCTAAAAATATGATCGAAAACCAAATTCTCCCTAAGGCTTTATTTTGTATTTTTAAAAATAAAGGGACTGATTATAGCATATATACTTATGTTTGTAGCAAAGCTGATTATATATTTATAAAATATTCCCTTTTAAAAGGAAAATCAATACACTTAGTTTCACAACACCGAAAAAAACCATGTAAATTGCCGACGTCAGTAGCATCTGTTATGACGTCATAGATCAAATATTTTGACCTAACTGTCAAGAGAATAGTTCATAGAGACCGTGGTAAAAATTCCAAGGTTTAATTCCATACAAATCAAGAGATATAATAAGATTTGTACCGTGGGCAAAATAAGCCCCTTGTGGCACGCTAATTAGTCTAAATCATTTTGATTAATTTTGATGATACTCTGTCACCGTAGCATAAGTGAATGATTACGGGTAAAAATAACTGGCATAATACTACCTTAAGCGTCACTCAAACGAGTTACAACCCATTGCTTAGGGCGCTGCTAAAGAAAAATATTTGCACGTAGGGTAATAAACTCCAGTTTTTCATAAAGAAAGCAATTTTTAAATGTTCCTTTGAGTATCATAATCGGATTTTACGATAAATTTAGCGTCTAAAAATGTTTTTGATTATTTGAATATGTAATTGTAGCGAACTACCTTACTTTAGTTTGGAGAAAGGTAAAATGTTTAAACTTGGCACTGTTATAGACATTTTTTCTTATGTCAGTATATTTTGTCCTAGCTAGCGAAAAAAACATAAATAGGAAATATATGATAATTATACAATTATCTACAATAGTGTGCAAAATATTTTGGGATAAACTACAACGAAATAGCCATGGAAATCCCCACCCTGTTCATTGTTGCTGCGCTTACGGGAAGACTGCATACAAGTTCACAACATTGAATTAATGGGGAGGAGAAAAATAAAGTCTCGAGTTGCATTTGTCCCATCATCGATTGTCTGAAATTTTGTTAGACTTAGTCATTCCTTCCTTGAGTTGTGTGGAAGACATCTCACACCTTGTTTACCTCTGTGTGCTTGCATATAACTTACTAGTGTGGTTTTGATTTTACTGATAATGTGATAACCTAGTGTACTGGGAGAGAGTATTCTTGTCACATACGAATATAGTCCACTATAAAAGAGCAAGCAATAAGACATTCTGCTGAAATTGCTGTGTTATATCAACATGCTGGAGTCAAAGGAAAACAATTGGTAGACAAGTTTCCAAAATATAGTAGAACGTCAATACACAGACATGCCAATAAACCAATTTCAACCAATGTATAGACAAACATAAACAAAACAAGGGAAGACCCAGTAAGCAGTCATCAAGAGACTTACGCAACATCGAAAGGGCCATATCGAAGCTGCCCAAACAAGAGAGTGCTTTCACATCACCTCGAATTGCTGCAGAAGCAGGCCTCAGTGGCAAGGTATCACAAAGTACTGTTCGAAGGGCCCTACGCAAAGCTGGTTATTCCTATCTTCAGTCTAGAAAGAGGGGACTACTTTTAGCACAAGATTTGAAAAACCGCACAAAGTTCTGTCGAAAAGTGAAAAGCTTCAACTTGGGTAAATCATTTTGGCAGGAAGGAATATCGGGAAAGGCTTTTAATATAAAACAAATCCGATCGACCAAGCGAAAGGGCCTAGTGCACGCGAGTGGTGTAGGAAAGGTGAGGGTTTAAAGTTATGCTGCACTGCAAAAGGACGCAAAGAAGAGCTGTCAACTGTAATTTCATGGTTGCGATTAGCTACAGCTGTGGTGTTGTTTTGTGCGAACAGTACAAACAGGCTACTACTGGATTAAAAATGGTAGAAATTGTCAGAAACAGCTTTCCACAAGAATTTAAGAGGAGTGCAAACCCTAAAGGTAAACGCATACTCAGGGATGGTTTCTCAAGACAGAACTGCAAAATTGCACTGAAAGCAATCTCTGATGTAGGCGGCAACGTATTCTCAATCCCAGTAAGTTCACCGGATTTGAATCCAATAGAAAATATTTTCAACTAGATAGTGAAGGCACTGAAGAATGAAGCCATTTAGAAAAGCATAACACGCGAAACTTTATAGCAATTCTCAGAGAGAGTATGCAAGACACTAATGGAATATCCTGTGAAAACTGACTGACTGGAACGACGACTTGACATGATGGCTAATGGCAGTCGTATAAGGTACTGATACTAAGAGCTTCTGGAATTCATTGTGTAATATCTTACAAACATAGCTGTTATGATAAACAGGCCATGTAGTTCCAGTTTCTGTTCAGTAAAGCAGCAGTAACACGCTACCGACATGCTACCGTTGACTGACTACTGTTTTAATATGAGTTTCTATAGAAAAAAACATGCTGCCGCATGCTGAAGTTTTCAAATAAAATATTGCTGTTCATTCAATAAAAGAAGTGTGGCAAAACACTTGCCACACGAGGTTACTGATTTCTGTTGGCTAGGTGAAGAGACATGCTTTACACCGCACTGCCATCATTTCATTTTTCATGTCGTCAGTCGTGTTGTAACTGCAACGATAACTAATGTGACATTTGCTGGTTGCAAATACTGCAACATTTTATGTGATGTACATCTTGACTGAAAACATTTTTTGGGGATGGCAACTTTACCGTTTCCCCCTCCAACAGCAGTAGCATGTCATTCAACGTAATCATTTTTCGACTCCAGCAGAAGTCATTCAGAAAGATTACCTGTGCTTTATCTACTCCCACCCAAGCGTATTGTCGTGTGAAGTGTTTTCGAATAGCTTATCTATAACATTTACTTCCAGTGGTTTTAACATGGATGTTTTGGCACAATTAGCTGGGCCCACTATCACGATATTTATGTGCATGCCTCTGCCATTTATTAGCAAATCACGAATGCTAGTTGAAAACATGCTAGGCTCAATTCCATTAAAATTTAGCACCTCCGTGGCACATTGGAGCCACTGTCCATCACAAGAATCAACACACGTACCATGCAATTGCTGACGAACTAACTGGATTCTGGTTATCTTCTCAAATTATATTTTCCCCTGAGTTTCGTTTAATATTTTGTTTAGCACTGTTATGTTAGAGAAAAACCGTAAGTTGCTATATGTACCAGGTCCTAAAATTAAGCTAACAATAACTAACTCTCTTCAAGGAATATAGTCTGGTACATGTAGCTGATACACCTTTGTTTATATTAGTACTTAGGATGTTTTTATTACCTTCTTTTTTCTTACTGCAAGTTTGTTAGTTTACATTTTTAAGTTTCGTTTACATTTTGTTTTGATACAGCTTGAAGCCACAAAAAGATTTTTTTGTATGTATATACTTACAAAATGTTTGTTTCAGCCCATTGCTATCAGACAAAACGGCATGGTCTATGCAAAAGGATCCTGTCGCAGCCAGTAATGACATAAAAACAGGGTAATTTCAAGAACTTGGACTGGAATAAGTCATACTTATTGAGGAAGGTACAGTTTTTATTTCTGTACCCTGATTGTGCTTGGTAAGTGACTGGAGTAACACCAGAATATATGTTTTCTAATTTACCGAGGCTGAAAATAGTCTTTTCCGAAAACTCATCTTTTTACTGTACAAGGGGAGGCTATTTGAATTGTTTTGAAAAATTCAGACAATCGCGTGCAAAATACAGGAGAAAATAAAGTCTAGAGTTTTATTTGTCCCATCAGTGTAGTTATTTACTCAAGGGATATTCAAGAGATATGTAATCGAAGCAAAATGTAATTTCATAAAAACAATATTAAACATCAATTGAAAAAACCCAATCAGAAGGAGAAAAGTAAAAAATTAGGCTTTATGCATTTTGAAGCACCTATGACAAACCTAAACTTTTCTTCTCCTTCCCGAAAAGTTATAATTTTAAAATTTTCAGGATGTTTGCAGTCTAGATAATCTTTCGCCTGAGAGAGAAGAATAAACAGGTTTTCAATCTAATATATTACATTACATGGGATAACGGTTGGGGTAGGGTCAACAATTTAGACAAACATAGGATACAATTTTAACACATTTCTTTGATTTATTTTTCCACTGACAATCGCTAATGAGAGCAGAAATCCGTTGACGCATTGGAAGCCTTATAAAAAGAATGAATGAATGAATGTTTTCTAAGGTAGGAAAAAAGATGAAAGAATTACCTTGAGTCAAGGCGAAATTCTTGTCCAAATTCAATATGGAGGGATATAATGGCAGGTCATCTTTAATTTTTACGGCTCTTGCGGTGTAGAATTAATAGGTAGAAAATGAAAAACAATTTTCGTTTCTATGGTGAGAGCACGGATTCATCCTCACTTTGCTAGTATAGGGGAACACAATAACTCATCCATACGAGTTGTATCGTTCAAAAGAAAGACCTTCACTCCCCCTGTTTATATTCATGGTTTCAAGGAAGCATGTATAATTTTACAGCGTAATAAATTCTTGTGTCCCCTTTCTATTATAACATGACGGAAATGTCATGGGAACCATAATTTATTCACCACATCACACGGTATTTAAAATGTTTCCTTTCGTATTTTTAGAAATTTGTTTAGACGCTTGCTCCCTGCAATATGAACTATCTCGAAATAAGCGGTACTGGGGGAGGAGAGAGAAAAATATATCTGTATAATGTTCTTCCGTTGATAATAACTCAAATTGCCCCGATTAAAATCGGAAGCAGTGGTCGCCAGTGCAGGTTGATATGATTTATTATAAATTTGTGGTTGTAAGGTTTATGGAATGCGTCAAAGTTCTTCCTTTCTTATTACTTGTTACACCTTTACTATTTCTTCAAGAAAATATTCAGTTCATCTTGAGTTTTAACTGGGGTACCCTATGTTTTCGAAAAAGACAGTTGTAATTATTTTAGTTTCATATTGAAAATGATTTCATTGGGTAGATAATAAGTTATTAGTTTAGATTGTGTTGTTTTGTTTTTATTGACGTGTAAAGAGTTTTCGGTAGTAATTGTTAAAGTAAACGAATAAGTTACAACTTTATACGTGATTAAAGTTGAAGAAAAGATTATATTGAAAAGGTGAGACACGTGAAACAGATTTTTATGTATATATATCTATATCTATAGTGTATATCAAATAGAATCGATTAATTAATTAATTCCATTCCTAAAAATAATATATCACCTGTAGTAACATCAATTAAAAGCAATATATCACCTGCAATACCATCAATTAAAAGCGACAGAATTTTCCAAAAACATTCCGCCTTTTTCGTCGGAATTAATTTCATAAAGCTGAGCAACACAATATCTATTGGCAAAATGTTAATTCGAACAGCAGTTACTGTCTGGATATATTATAATTCAGCAAATGAATAATATAAAACATAAATTGATTTATGTCCTCCTCTTTAAGTATTCACAAGTAGATGCAACGTGAGAATTCAAACATGGCGAATATTTACATCATTGTATTTCTCTTGCTTACAAGATGTGGGTTAGTGAATGGTTATCAGTTACGATCTGACGACATTGAAGAAGGTAAGTTCTTACAACACAAACATTTTTATGTTTAATTATGAAACATGTGTAATGCCAGAGCTGCAGAAACAAGGATTGTGCTGTATGAAAGGGAAACAAAGGCGGGATAGATACTTCCAAAAACCTCACTGTAAGTGACCATTTTATGCATCTGAAGGTATTGGGGTCGGTGCGCTTTGAGAAAACACCTAGATTTACTTATCTGGAGTACGTAACAGTACTACCACTTCCTTGACCTCTATAACTCCTATAATTAACTCCTTGCAACATTTTTTTGGATAAGGGGAAGAAACATGAAGCATGGAGAACGTCTATGTAATGTTATCCATGAAAGAGAGAACATTTCGTGCCCATGTTTTAAAATTAAAACTTTAATGAAGAAAAAGTGATATAAATGGGAGAATCATTCTCCACACTTGCAGCAAGAATTCGAGTCCTACTTGTTACTATGCATCAGATAACCCTACATGTTCTCTATTCTCTAGATGTCTACGACTCGCAAACACGAATGAGCGTGGAGCATGGTGACGAGGAAGTTGATAGCATTTACAATGATTTAATAAATAATAGAGACAACGTACCAATGAAATTTGAGTCAGGTATTGTCCATATGTATTAATAATTTTTCTTCCACACTTTCCACTTTTTTATTAAGATTCTTCTCTCCATACTAGGAAGGAGAGTTTAGGCCAACGTCGGCTCGAACTCATGATCGCCATAAGGATAAGTAGTTTTGGCTTGAAGAAGCGAGGATCCCGTCTTAGGTAAACAATATTAGGCTTTGGTGGAGCTTTGATGATGTCAAAATGCCTCTTGTCATAAAAAAACAATAAAAATAAGGGAAGATAACACAGAAACTATGAAAACAAAGTAAATAAAACTTAGCACACTTAATGACTTGTTCAGTTATACATGATAATGTAGGTTACAAGTCGCGTACATGGATGGCCAGTTCCAGGTCCCTATTGTTTTCGCTATTTTGTGTGGTAATTTAAGCAATGATGACCATTTGGCCTAACAAACGTGCACAAAGTATTATGATACCATTCGAACAAAAAATGTATAATTATTAAAACTTATGGATCAATCGTTTCCATGTTTTTCAAATTTTTAAGTGAAGCAATAGGCGCCTGGAACTAGTGATCATTGTAGTCATGTGATATCCAACAAAGACTTGCACAGTTCTAAGTTAAACTAACTATGTTTCAAAGGATTCCATACTATGTTCCATTCTTTTTATTACCATATATGGAAAGAGCATTTATGACATCATCAGAGCTCCGTCAGAGACTAAAGTTGTTTACCCAAGACGGGATCCTCGCGTATTCAAGCCAAAGCTTTAACAACTCAAAACATTTGAACAACTTACCCTTTTTACACTAAATAAAAAGAATTGAGCAGCATTTTTCAAGTCCTTCAGTTTAGACTCAACAACAAGGGAATTTTAGTTGCCCTTTAAACACCTGGCGAGTTTATTATCAATTCCAAATTTTAGAGAGGGTCGATATTAGAGGGGGCATTTATAAGAGGCAGGTGTTTATTTATTTTCTAGGTTTAAGAACTTTTTTTTATCGAAAGCCATATTTCATGAGTAATCATGGATCTGGTAAAATATTCGACAAAGAGCTGAAAAAATGAACTTGTATATAAGAAAAATAATTTGTATAGGATATTTCCAGTTTTTAAATTGTATATTATACCTTTAACGTCTTATTCAAATCTTCTAAGATAATAGACTTTTACAGTACCTATTTTAAAAGGGGCGTGTATTATAAGGGGGAGTTTAAAGAGGGAAGCGTTTATTAAATATTTTCTTACTGAAGGAGAAGTTTATTAGTGGACACTTTTAAAAGAAGGGACAGAAATAGATATTCTTGCATATTTAATAACTTTCTCATACCAGCTAATTCCACTACGTCCTCCCTCCACTTGCTTCGGCGATATAAGATTGCGTTACTTCCTAAGTACAAAATAATCCGTAATTATCTAAAACAAACTAAAGCAAGAAAATTTACATTTATGTTAGGCGGATATCCCACATTTTTTATTTATTTTATTCATTAGTATATTATGCATTGTCTTGTTTTATTTTCATGTAAAGATGAAAGAGCGGTTTCTTCATCTTATTGCAACCTTGGTATTTTCTGCAAATGTCTAAAATACTTGGATTGTCAATTGTGTGGCGGTGTATCAAGGGCAAAGAATTGTGGAAAATATTTCTTACTTACACAGTGTACTGATTCAAAATGTCCAACTGTTCTTTTCAATTAAAAACACAAATCTGCCAATATTGACATCCTTAATATGGGAAATAATTTAGCTTAAAGAGGTGTGTTTAATTACAAGCAACGAAAGAAATGTTGGTACTCCGATAAACAGTAGTAATCTTTGTGAATGAATTGACTGGTTCATTTTTGTATAATATTATATCGTTAAATAACAGAAAAATAGCGCGCGGGTGTGTTTAGTATTTTAATAAGTATGTCCGGAAGGATCAAGCTCACAACGAGTTTTGATTTAACTTCTGTACAGGAAACGCTTGCGGTTTCAACGGCGTTACGTCGGGGACCTAATACTATTCTGTAGACGCCTCATATCAAATCATGATATTTCAATTTACAACAACGTTCCTCTGCCATATTAATTTGACCTCAACATTTAAGATGTTATTGTTAAATATGTTGATAACAGTTTAAATATGCCAAATGGATCGAGAACTGTATATATTTTCAATTGGATAGATGGAACATAATTTAACTGTTCAGAACTAATTTTATTTCTATTCTCCTAGTTAACCATACATGCTAAAAATAATAATAATTATATAAAAGTTATGAAAATAACACAAATTTATCATTTAAATAAAAACGATTAGACTGTGCCTGCCTGGCCATAAAATTATTGAATGGATTTCCATGACTGGCTACCATAATTACTCTAAAAATAACTTTGATCAATTCAGTTCGATTATACACACTTAACGTGTATTTTACTAAGAAAAGGGAATTGACTGATAAAGCATTGATTCTTTACTAGTCTGTAAAGTCTGTAGCTACCAGTCTGTAATTAACATTTACTTTCAAATATGTAATCGATTTAGACTGGAAAATAAACTGTCAATGTTAAATTTAAAGCTTCCTTCTACGTTTTACACAGCCAGATAAAACTTTGGATATTGAGGTTTTATTGACCCACTGAAAAGTAAGTATACAAAACAAAGTATATGATGTTTACAATAAAGAAAAGGGTAAAAAATATTTCAAAAGTACGCCTTCGTTTTACAGACCAGAATTACATTTTTGCAGACCAGATGATATCAATTCAACACAATTTAAAATAAGTTTATTTTTCGTGAGTACAAATTAAAATAAAATAAACTTCCACTGAGATTAATTGTTTTCTCAAATTTGAAAAATTAAATTATAAAATGTTAAAGAGTGGCTAATTTGTAAGTTTTAGAAACTGTAACAGGTTGTAAGAATTTGTAGACGGAAAAAATAATTATATGAGACATTGCAAAATTAATTTTTATTATGCTAAATTAAAAAGTTATTTTCATAAAAGTTTAGCTTCAAAATGTTATGTAAAAAGATTCCTTGCTAGGAATTCTCATAGCCTAAAAACTAAATCATTCTTAATATCATTCACAGTACAAACAGGCTATTACAGGATTAAAAATGGTAGACATTGTCACAACATAACACACGAAACTTTAGAGAAATTCTCAGGGAGAGTATGCAAGACACTAATGGAATATCCTGTGAAAACTATAGACAATAATATTGACAGTACGGAACGACAACTTGACATGATAATGAAGGCTATTGGCAGTCGTATAAGGTACTGATACTAAGAGCTTCTGGAATTCAATTTTTAATATGTTACAAACATAACTGTTATGATAAACGGGCCATGTACTTCCTACTTCTGTTCAGTAAATTGTAGTAACACGCTACCTGGTACATGTACTTATACACCTTTGTTTATATTAGTACATATGATGTTTTTGTTACCTTCTTTATTCTTCCTGGAAGTTTGTTAGTTTACATTTTTAAGTTTCGTTTACATTTTGTTTGGATACAGCTTGAAGCCACAAAATGTTTCTGTTCTATGTATAAATATACAAACTGTTTGTTTCATCCCATTGCTATTAGACAAAACGGCATGGTCTATGCAAAAGGATCATGGCGCAGCCAGGATGATATAAAAACAGGGTATTTTCTAGAACATGGACTGGAATAATTCATAGTTATTGAAGAAGGTGCAGTTTTTATTTCTGTACACTGATTAAGCATGGTAAGTGGCTGATGTAACATCGAAATGTATGTTTTTCTCTTCCGAAAACTCATCTTTTAT
>JANTOQ010537567.1:0-29999 GCA_027564595.1 Bythotiara depressa | reverse complement strand
AGCAGGCTGATCCCATGCCTTGCTACGTTTACAGAATATATAGTATGTGGATCGTATAACTACACAAATAATCTTTTGGACGAGGTAGCAAATTTAACTGTTGTTGTACCCAAGACTTAATAGCATATCGGCAATTGATTGACCACTTTTACCAATTATTCCAAGAGCTCCCATACTCAAATTGACGAAGATTACATTAGAATATTTTTTACACAGTCATTGTAATAGATCACGGTATTTTTCAGATTTATGTTTTGAGTTTACTTCGATGTTCGTGTCGAAACCCACAGTAAGTTCCACGACAATGATCGTGTTATTCATAACGACTAAATGAGGACGATACGTCTCGCCGGTAATTATTGATGGTGACATATAACCGTAAATATCCCAATATTATCACAATAATAATAATAATAATAATAATAATAATAATAATAATAATAATAATAATAATAATAACAATAAAAATAATAATAACAATAATAATGGCATTTATTTGGCATATCCGTTTACATGACTCTTCATCCGTATAAAATATTTTATACATAATAAATTTACAAGTAGATAAATAGGTTAAAAGCAAAGCATGGTAAAATATGTTAGACAAAACAATATCAGAAAAACAACATCAGAAACTGTAATGAACGTCACTCAAACCGCTGATGAATAGTAACGAATACTAGATACAGTAGTGGAAAAGTCAACAACAAGACGTAATATAATTTCTGAAAATATCCATTTGAATATATCTACGAAGTTGACATCTCCCAAATATATGTCACGTGATCGTTTCCGATGCATTTAATCGAAAATAAACTTCACATTTGAATTCCTCGTGAAACATGTTTTCGTTGGATGTGTGAGAAATATGCGTTATTGAAGAACTACCAATAGAACGCAACCTTATCATCCAATGTTCACACAAAGGTTGGAATTTCATACTTAATTGGCTTGGTGGAGATGAAGTCACTTGAGGTGTTTCCATTAATCCTGAAAACCTCATACCAACCACAGCATGGTTGAACAAAACCACAAATATAACATGATATAACAAAACCACGGGTTTAGTTTTTATTGGTGAACATCAAACAAGAGAAGCTCAAATTTCATACGAACGAAACAGTTGTGTGAACGTTTTAATATTTATTTTCCACTAAAATGAATGAAATAATTAGTCATTTTGACGCCATTTTTCTTCTTCCAGAAGGATTATGAAAATTATGTACCCCCTGATTATTTACAAAAATATAAATGTTATCCAATAAGAATTTTACTATTAGCAAGAGATATACGTTTCGTGTACTTCTACTACCTTTGTTGTCTTTTATGGTATATATCTTATTGTTTTCTGTATGATTTTTATACTGCCTTTATTTTATATTTTTTACTAATATACTTTTTGCAAACAGTACGCATATATATAACAGTATATATACTTACTGAATTGCCAATCCTGTATAAACATTCATTATAAATAAATTAAATAAATATCGTCAAAATAAGTTCTACCATTGCAAAGGATATAAAATGACAATAACTCGATCTGTAGGAGAAATAATTCTTACCTTAATTATTGGCGTATACTCCGGTTTGACATTTGATTCCAATTCTCTACATATTTAATTATACTATATTTCCAATTAGAACAGTTGTTTATCTAAATATGGAACGAAAAGCAAATTAAAATAATATGAACATAAACAAATCTAAGACACAAGTAAACAACATCTTAAAACTTTTTGCGTACGCGCGCCGCCATCAACCTTTTGTAGAAATACTGGCGACACATAGTTAGTATTTCCATTCGGATATTTGATCACATGACTTTTTTTCTGTTATTTCATTGGTTCATCTAAATAAAGCGATCGCAAAAGTAGCAATCAAGTCTACAAAACAATGGTAAGGAAATCACAATTCCCAGCGTGCGTTTTTGTACTGAATCGAGTATCACTTAAGCGTGATATCCATTAAGCGGAATTTTCCGTGCGGGCGGAATTTACTTAAAATCTGATTGGTTGTTTCAAAACGTCGAGCGGAAAAAAGTAGAGTGCTTTTCAACTTTTTTACAAGTCGCACGAACAAGAACAATGTAATCAAGGTCGCGTTGCAAATTCCGCTGAATGGAAATCAGGCTTTAAGCCGAATTTCCAATGAAAGAGATTCTGAACGCAATAAATGTTTTCCTACGTTTCTGATTGGACGAGAGCCATTCTATTCCGGAATTTTTTCTCTACAACCAGCGAGTGGAAATCCGGCTTTAAATAAATAAAAACGTCTGGTGGAAGTACTTGTAGTGTGTTTAGCTACTGCAAAGTCAGACTTCCATTACCAGAGTTTGGTTGTTTAAAAAAGTCAAGCGGAGATATTAGTTTTTTCTCAAGCTCACGCCAGAAATTTTACTTAACGAAAATTTGGACAAACGTAGAAGGATATTCAAGTTTTTCGCAACATTTCGGTACCATCTTGCATAGTGTTTCCACGCTATTGTGAACAAGCAAACACATATATACATAAAATCAATCCTGGGTGCAATGGTCAACTTGGTGACAAATAAACAGTGGTTGCTATGAATACGAATTATATGAAAAGTTGACTATGCAAAATGGTAGTTATAACAGATTTGACAGTAGGCACAGATTGATTATCGTTAAACTTGGATTTTCAAAATCACGTTACGGTTTACAATACCTTTTTGAGAGAAGAAATTAAAGTGAAGAGCACGCCAAGTGATACTAAGACTTGTTGCATAATATTCTAACCACTGGTGAAAGGTAATTATTCTTAATTTTATTATTACACAAATATAATCATAAATCAACGATACAATTAAATAATGTTTAAAGATCAAAATATAATCGAAGCTATATCAGGAATTATGATATTGGAGTAAAACATGGTTGCCAGGTTGAGCGAATAAGAAGCAAATGGGACAAGAAGTGTCGGTATCAAGACGACAGCAATGTCAAATGCATTTGATATGTATCCTTACATTAAAAATCGTGCCACGTGCATTTGTTCATATGGTGTCAGCGTCCCGAAAGGAAGATAAATCATCACATAACTGACAAACATAAATCGTCACCAGGAGCACGCAGGAAAAAGCACAGAATACATTCACTGAATAACAACGACTTCCATTTCATTTGGTAAAATCAACTACACGAATCCATCACCTACGTTGCACTGAGGATTTCTTAAGTCATATTATGAATACAGTTCATATTACAACCCGTGACAGTCAGTTCCAAATACGTTTCCACTTAAACATTCAGCTGTGAGAGATTTACTGACACACCAAGTGCATAATTATACCACCAGATGTCCATCCGCATATTGCATTAGCTACACTTGTACGCATGCAACATACAAACATAACCTATAGGTATTAACACAAACATCCTCCTCGCTGTGCCAGTGATATCGACTGGCAATCCAACTATCACGAGCGTACGATTCTTAAGTGATTGGTGCTTTATCGGATAGAATTATTCACAGTTAGAAAAGGAAAGCCGCTATTTAAATAAAACAATGGATAGATTGATCCGTTAAGATACATATTTATTCACAGAATATATCACGGAACTTCAAACAGGAACAATTAACATCACTGGCAGGTAGGCAGCTAGCTTCAGGGTATGGATGGGGATTTTTGAAATGAAATTTCGTCATTTTTCATGCATTTCCCAGAAAACGTCCTTTTGTTGCGCAGAATAAACTAGTAAGAATGGCAAATGAAAACATTTACAAATTCACAAAGAAAATTACGATTTGAACTTGTCCATTGATTACCAGAAATCTTATGTTGTCGTCCATACCTATCCTATAAATTGCTGATGACATTCAAACTTCACAACAATAAACCGGATTTAGGATTTCCTAGCAGACATTCATTTGATATGTAGAAACTTTAATTCTGTTATTGTTATTCTGTTTTATAGTAATCTGTCTTAATAAATCTGTAAAGATCTGATTTAAACAAATTAGAATCGAGAACAAGTCATTAGAAAGGATAATAATTAATAACGTCATAACTGGAAATCTAATACGTTCTCTCGTATCTTTAATCGCAAACAGGATCATTACAGCAGAAGCAAACGTGCAAGGTTTATTGTATACACAAAATAAAGCTATAATTTGGAATAGTTTTAAAACATTTAGCTACAGAAATGAATAAATTTCGTGAAGTAACTACTACAAGCTTGGTTTTTATTTCAGCACTTTTGAGAATATTCGAGTTTTGCCATTTTGAAACCTTATTTCACAAATTAATATAATTAATACATTTTGTACATATTTTGTCTAGTTTGCATTAAATTGTAATATCTAGTTTGCATCAAATTGTAATATTTTAGGGAGTAAAGATTCTGCCAGAACAATTGACTATACGATGTTTATGTTAGAACATATTCATTGTTGACATTCGTATCAATACATGAAGAATACCATTACTTAAACTAAGTAATTCTCATCCACCTGTTTCAATATACGGGAATTAATATTTTTTATAAACCTCTTTCTCAAACACTATTTCATACAGATGTGTACAAAGAAATTCACTTATTAGAACATCATTAACATGCCACTAAAATAAATGCGAATAGACAAACAATAACTTGAATCATATACCGCGATGCCTCTATATATTTCGCAAACCATTTGAAGATAATCAGATAAATAAATAAATAAATAAATAAATAAATAAACAAATAAATAAAACAATTACACAAATAAATAAAAAATCAAGTTACAACTAAACAACAAACAGATCGTGGTGGTTCAATAAATGAATAGATCGAATTACAGGAGTTTAAATCCTCGAATTCAAAACCATTTACTCACAAATCACTAAACTACACATTGGAAATCTGTTTCGGAGCCTGGGAACCATTTTAAGTATACAGTAACTGTAAAGTGTGTGTAAATAGAATGTTATTTTCCAAGGAATTTCTTTCGCGTTCCAGAATTTTACTGGTACTGGAAAAGAAAAAATAGGAGTTTTAAAGAATTTTGAGATGTGACCACTGTCTGAGCTGTAACACATTGTTAGGAGATTGTCTTCGCGTTAAAAAAAGCATATATGCATTTACGTGTTTCATCAAATGACAATTGATACCGTTACTTTTTTTAACCACATATTACATTGTTTACTCATTAAACTGTTTGACATGCGATGTTTGTCCGTTTGATGTTCAACTTTTGACCAATGTTGTTTAGATCTCCTGTGTTGGTTTTCTTACTGAACCTTGTTGCATTATTTATTTACGGATAGATATTAAATAAATGCACCAGGGTTGAGTAAGGAAACCAACATAGGAGATCTAAACAATGTTGGTCAAAATTTATATTATATTAATAAGTTGATCATCAAACATCGCTCTTCAAACAGTTTAATGAATTAACAATGTAAATGTATTTAAAAACCGAATAATAATGACAACGTTTTCTCGCCACGGCACGCTTTCCGCAGTAATAATTTATACACGAGTCTTACCGAAAACAACATTGAAAAATAGTTTTTCTTTGGGATTGTATCGCAGTAAAATGTACGCATACAGAAGCTTACCAGAAGTAGTACTTTAATTCTCAATGTCATTTCTATCTCGTAATGTAACGTCCTAGTTAAACAATTAAATAAAGTTGTATAAGCAAATAAAAATAATAAACAATAATAAGTTGTATAAGAAAATAGAAAATAAAAAATATTTAACCCTTTAATGCATAGTGTTTCCGGAAAGGAATCAAATCATTGATAATTTATTTTCTATTTTGCTTTCTCCAGGAGGTTAATTATTGGAAATATAAAGCAAAATAAATTTGGTAAAACCTGATAAAACCCCCTGGTTATAAAGGTTTCCAACGGGAAGTTAATATAACCAGGAAGCATGCTTATGCATTGAAGGGTTAAACCAAACACAAACTTTATTTCAAAATAGATATATACAAAGTTTTCATAGAAAGAATTGTTGACTGAATCTTAAGTGTGTCCACAGCATGTGTGCACGCGCTTTCGAATAAATATACTGTACATAAATTAAATTTGATACTCGTTGCTTCAAATCGTCGATGTTGCGTTGGATAGTGAATTAAGAAGCGCCATTAGATACATTTGTTACAAATGATAAATGTTATTATTATTATTATTATGATTATGATTATGATTATGATTATGATGATGATGATGATGATGATGATGATGGATGATGATGATGTAATGCTCGGCACTCTAATAATCAATTCAACGATTCCGCGCGTTTCTCTGTTCTTTTTTTCACTTTAAGCTTCGAGGTCAGCGAACTTTACAAATAAGAGCCCAACACAGTAGCACATGTCATATTGCATTACTAGAATCGATTGTGGCAACAAAAAAACACAAACATGAATAGAAACATGAATTACAGCAAAAAATATCGTCCTACGTAAAAAATAAACCTCAACATCGACATGACGTCTAAATACAGATTGCGCATCGAAATGGTTGTCATCATAACAGAGGCTTTCCCCGCACAACTGTTGTTACACGCTGTTCTAACTTTCATTCTATCCATAACTACCGAGATATAATGCATTCAACCGTTGACACCTCCGATAGAGAACATATGGCAAAAGCAGAACCTTGTGTTATTGGACAATAATAAAATGGTACTGTCTCAGCGTAAAAAAAAACTCTTTGAGTTCCATAGTAGCTAGATATGTAGAGAAAACCAATGCAATTTAATAGTATTTTTTCCTCTGAAATATTGTGTTAACGTAAACGATCATGGTTGTTTATATCAGAAGCTTATAAATACTAAATACTCGAAGCATGAAACAGTAAACAAAAGCGATTGATTAAGTTTTGCATATTAAATGACCATATAAGGTTAATGCGTTATCAACTCGCATGCTCTGGATGTTCCTGTTGTCGATTTCAGTTTCTCCTATAGAATTTATTTAAGTACATTTCAACGTGCACATACATATTTTAATGAGCCACCATCTTGCTATTGATGGATCCATATAAATGTTGTTTCATATTCCATGAGACCTTCTGCTTATACCTTGTGGGAAACAAGCACTAATTACTAACTGTAGCAAATTATTACTGCAAAACCTTGCGTAAAATGAAAACTGCTTTCATTGAAAAATAATGTAATAATAATAAAAACTAAAACAATAATAATAAGGCTAGCTATGCGGTACTATTTTATTAAGATTGCACGCACACTAGACATGTATTTCAACAATGCAGCTATGCGCGATAATTAATTGCAAGAAGTACCGCACTACCAGCTCTGTTTTAATTTAAAAGTGACAAAATTTAATATAAACTTCCATAATCACAAAGGAACCCTTAACGCATATGCTTATTATGAATTTTCGTATTGATTGAAAACAAGGCTTACTTTACCACTAGCTTACATTGCTGTCGAATCAATAAATTAGTTAATTAAAAATATATTTGATATTACCAAAGGAGATGGTAGCAGATTTGAGATAAATTGCGTTTGTTGAATTAAAAAATCTTGCAGGTTACACCAAAATAAAAATAAATAAAAATAAGATGTATTTTACAGAATAAGAAAGCCATACCGCCAGATGTTTCACTGATGCGCATGCTCCCTGTATAGGTTGAATTCACGGGTGTTGATTATTCAATGTAAAAACAACACTGAAAAGCTCGCTATCAACAAATACGATTAAACGCGATTCACCCGCTGTAATAAAATAGAATGTTAAGAGAAATCCAACTGCAAACTTCATTGTCATAGTGTTTTTCTTATGCATTGAAGAAATATGAAACCAGCATTTCAACCTCTGAAAGTCTGTTGAATGAGTAGCAATTGAACAATGTTTTTTCTGCTTCTCAGTTCTGTAGAAGTTCTTAGTTTCTAAAAACGATATTCTTTATAAAGTTTTAAAAAACTACTCCTTATAAAACATTAGTTTAATCTTGTAAATTGTTATGGTACGAATGATATCCGGTATTGAAACAGAAAGAAACAAAAAAATTATTCATAAAAAAATGATCTACGTCTTACCATTTCAAATCAAGAGTTGATTTCACATTAAAATATGGTTTAAAACATTTTTTTTATTTCACACTTGAATAATAATGCCAGTGTTATGATAATAGGCTTGTGTTTTAAAAACAATAGTATGCAGTTTTATTGGTTCACGATTACAAAAGAGATAATTTAATATTCATTACAAACGATTTCACAGGATGGGTCATTGATAAATAATACGCTGTCAGAACTGCCTAAACAAGAATACAATGCTTTCATGTTGTAGTGTTACAAATAAGTAATACTACATCATCTGTGCAAATAATCTTTCCCATGTAATGCGAATCTATTCAGATATATACAGTACAGCGAGTAAAACAGCTTTCTTATAATACTTTCCACGACAAAGTTTACGCCAATATGATAATTGTCATAGGGATTTGTGTACAGTTAGTCACGGCAATTCAGGAAAATTCTACCCACAAAAGATCAGTAAAATGTTAAAAATACTAAACTGTTTCCCTTAAAACAATCAACAAAGTGATGACTCCTATAGCACGATATGTTGAAGCAAAACAAACATACTAACATCCCATCTACAAAACTTTGAATATTGATATTAAATTTGCTGTACTAGATACAGGGGGAAAACTTCGAAGTGATTACAAGAACATTTTGAATTTTGGATTTTTCAACAAATAATTTTGCACCGAAAGATATTATTCAAACTAAACAACACGACCAGAAGCTAGTGAATGATTCAAATAGACAAATACTTTTCCTGAAATTCGAATCGAAAATGAAAGGAAAAATGCTGAAAGAGTTGTTGTTGTTGTGGTATATGTTCTAGTGTTCCATCGATACATACCATTTAGTATTTCCATTTGTTCGAACTTTATCCCATTTGCAGGCTGGATTGATTGAAAGTATAATCAATAAAACAGTCACCACCACCACCATAAATACAGAGTTAGCAACAATACTAAAACATACCAATACAGGTTTCCTAGTATTTTGACCTAGCACCAAGATGAAAAATAGGTTATGTGTTAATAGAAACCAATTGTCTGAATATACGGTACCGACAACAATAGTGTACGAAGAAATACGGATCTAAAAAATTCAACTAGCTCTAATAAGGATATTACTATACCGTAGCCGCTCGCAAACCAAACCTTATGTCAGACAAAAATGATAAGAAACTGAAATGCGAACCTTATATAAATCGTTTTAATATATTGTCTCCTCTGACATATTCAAAGTCAAACTCGAAGCCTCGACACCAATGACGTGTTCTATAATGTTTAAGATGTGCAAGAAAAACAGCTCCCACAGAACAACATTGTATTATTTATATTAAGTAATAAAATAACAAATTTGACCGCATATTCCACATTCCATGAAGTTCAACAGTTGACTGTATAATTAGTTTCAAAATGTTTTAGCGTTGTAGGATAGCATCAAGCGCAAACGGATATTCTCCATGTCGGTTGTACGCTTCTATAATTCTTTTTTTTCTTCTATACTTTGACTAAAGCAAGCTTTAAAAACACGTATAGAACCACACGAACGTATTGCATTACGGACAACACTTGTGGCGCAATCCTATGATATTATACGACGAGATCGTCCCCCGCCCTATTTATCGGTGCTAGGATTTGAACCATGCTACCATGCTGTGAAACTATCACAGCGTCACGGAAATTGATTATGAACAAGGAAAACAGATGTTGTTTAGTAAAAAGGGAGAAAGAGTTGGAAAAATTAACTTAAATTACAATTTAATGATATTAATTAAAGAGCAATGTATTAGGTTCGGGCGGTTCCCATGGTGATATCTGTGGTACATTTAACAATGGCAATGCGTTGCTAAAACGGAAAACGAATTATGGAATTCGTGTTTGTTATTATATTCTCATCTCATTTCATTACACATTGAAAATTAATTTTTCTTGCTAATGGTTTTAATGGTCACTTATATTCTGTGCTGTTCTACCATTGAAGAGAATCAGAAGTACAGAAAACCAATGTACATGTTGAAAGCCTGACCAACATTGAAACTAGATTCGTAACTCTAACCAATATTGAAACCAGGTTTTTGGTGATAAAAGATATTCACTGTTGTACTAGTTAATGATTCTGCGACGGCAACTTTGAAAATCACAGTCTAACCTGAGAAGCCACTACATTGACTTCAATAAATCGAACAATATATTAAATCGCGCACTTACCGTGAAGAACCTACTGTAATGAAGTAATCCCAGATCAGTTGTGTATTAAATCCAGTATCGATACAGTACCGAGCAATATATTAAACAGTCATTGTTTCTTTATTCATCAATTTTGTGGTCAAGCAACCGAACTCTAAGTTTAGAGACAAGAACTAACAGAGTAAACTTTCGAAGGAGAAATCAGTTTTGATGGGAAAATATATTCGCCACTATATATTACTTTAAATAACTCCAGAAGCATCCTTTGAATTTAATTTTGTTAATGTTGGCTTTTTTAAATGCATTTTACTTTTTTAAATTTTAACACAAAATCCTCCTGAAAAGCCACTACTGCTTTCTTAGTTTGTTTGAGGAGTGAGTATTGAAAACAAAATAAACAAGCAAATGCGAATCATTAATTTAGGGGGTCGTACTACCGTACACTGGAATACATGATCATAATTAAAAGCTTCACACAAATCTAAACACATTTAAATAACATTAAACCTATATTTTCTTACACTGTTTTGTAATCTGATCTCAATTCTTTCAAAACTTCCTTCAACAGTATACAATCATAAAGCGTTTTAATAACTATGAACCAAGGAGGATTCTTAAGAACATGAGCGAGAAATATACCTTCACGAAGTCTTTAGAATTACTATTCAAATTCATCATAGAAAAAATTATTGATTATCTTTACCAACTATTCAAACTCTTAACAATTTATATAGAGAGAGAGAAGGAGGAAATTCAAATAAGTGTTAGAAAAGTTGATTATTACTTTCGAATCATTGTTACATTCTATTCAACATTTCTATACAATGATAAAAACATTAAATCTTGTATTGTTAAAGTTTCCACTTCATGAAAATTTTCCGCAGAAAGAAATTTCAATGACTGTAATTGTGTGAGACAAATTTTCCATCAGCGGAAAGAAAAAAAAAGTTTAAAAGTTTCCCAACTCAAATTTCCCTTTCCGCGGAAAATTTTCATGAAGTGGAAAATACGCTTTAGCGAGTTTGTTACAAGTACTTCCTGAAAGTAGATATTTTTCTATAATTTCATAACAACGAATTTCGTGTAAAAAAGGTAAGTCACAATAACAATAATTAATGACGAATTACCTTTTCACTTTAATTAGGAATAATAACAATGAATTGATTCGTTTTGTCAACAAAATGTACATATCACATTTCGGTAAACGTACGGTTGTTTAAAAACATCATATATGAACTAATTAGCAGAACAAATACAAAGGATTGACTATATCCGAGAAAACTGAGAAATATGGAAATGTGATAGAAACCACTTTCAGTGGAACTACGGCACTAAACACTCCTACATAATAGTTGCTAAATATACAAGTAGAAAGTAACGGAAATATGTGTTAATCCATACATATGAGAAAAAGTTATCAGTGATGAACAAAGCTTTATTGAGAATTATTGACAAAGTGAATTAATATTGACAAAGTGCCATTAACAGAGGAATTGTTGCCAACTATGACAAGACTTCTCGCCTTCGATGAGTAACGATAAACAAATAAATGAGAATAGAACAATTAGCTACTGTAACAAAAGTTTGAAGCGCATGATGTTGACAAAGTATCTAATCTACTTGTATCTTGGTATTGACAGTTCGCTAGTAGCTAGCTATCTATGTTCCAAATATTTAATCACGTCAGTGGTTTAGTTATCTGCTGGTGCTAATCTTACAGTCTGATATTGGAATTAAAAAGTCTAGCAGTCGTAACTAAAATTTTAGTATTTTATTTCAAACTTACCTGGCATGTTCCCAAATTGATGTGGAGTTGTTATTAATGGTCCCAACTTAGAATCCCTGTGCAGTGACCCGTACAAGTAAGGCAAACGATCAATACTAACGGTGGTAGTGATCACGCTAGTATGCATGTGTCGACGTTCTACAGACCTAAGTATATTACATAATTGTTGTGACTCGCCCAACAGTGAGCAGATTCCATGGAAGTGAAGGAGAAGAAGAAGAAATCTTCATCTATAGAATAAATTAATATAATTGGAACGAAACCAACAACTTATCAGTATTCTCTAAAGAATCTATGCAAAAGTAGATAATAGCAAATGACTGTTCCGTTTATCTCCACAATCTGACACAAACCCATACATTTAAACTTTTTATCTGTATATTTCTGCCGTAATCAAAACATATATCTAGGTGGTACACACGGGATAAATCAAAAACAAATTATTATAGTCGTGGTTTAAAATATCAAACAAGATTGTTTCGCTTGTGAAAGGACAGATCTAAACTGAACATCCTTTCCTTTATCAACAGCTAACTAATAAGCTTTTTATCTCTTCCTCAATTAACCAATGATTCTATAAACACAACATGTGAAAACGGTTGATATTTTAGATACAACACAGTGAAATAAAAATGCTAACTTACATCAGTCATTTTAGTTCACATTTCTGTCTTTTTATTACAATCACATATCTGCCCAATGCCTTGACACGCACCCGGTGGTTGGTTAGAAACCTATCTAACATCGCTAAAATAATATACATTGCACTGCTAATATGTTCTTAATGAACAATATTTAATGATATTAACTTACTACAGCTACATAATCCATATACACTTTAATCATCAATTCTTAACATAACGCTTTCCTCGTTTACTGTTATCAATAGCCATCAACCATGCAGTAAGAACGCTTCTTATCAATGAGTTAACCGACCATCTCACTGTTAGAAATCAAGTCTCTATCATCAAGAGACTTAAATAAATTTCTATCAAATTAATTATTTTTTTCATATATAATACGCGTCTTATCCACATGAGATTGCAAAAAGATATTGTAAAGTATCGTTTCCAATATTTCTCCATGGCAAACAAAACTCATTAAAAAATTTATTTTAAAACGTGTAAACAAGTAAAAAGCGCTACGCAACTATGTTTTGTTGCGTATTATAATATCAATAAGATTGTTTTCCACCAACTGGTGAATATTGTAAACGTGTTTAAGTAATTTATCTTCTAGTTGCTAACTCTATGCGAACAAAAACTATATGAATTATATTTTTAAAAGAAAAGGTTGTATTGGCAATTCCTAGGATGATTACCATACCATAGAAAGCTGTCGCGTCTGTTCGTTATACCTGAAACAACATTAATAAGTTATAGAGCCAGAGATCGTAGCACCTGTCAAACCTTAATAATGCTGAACGACAGCACATACAATATAAAAAAAAAACTACATATACTTTTAAAAGCTGTTGATTTTTTTTAAATCTATCTTCATCAAAAATAATTATCACACGTCACAGAGAAGAAATATTTTCAGTGGGATCTAAATAAATTGTCTGGTAAACTTTTTGTAAACACTCTACCTCATCAATATCTTTCGTGAAGAATCACATACATAAAATATTAGAACGATAAACCTACCTACAAATATTTACATGATGATGTAGAGTTACGCATTTAATTAGACGCGACACTTTCTAAACATCATCGTACTGTAAATCTTTTTTGAAAAACAGTTAGTCGCTCCACACTGTTTTTTGTAGATACTTTTACCATACGCGTCTCAGATATCATTCGTTATCACAAAAAAGGTTGAACATTATAAATCTAGTAAAGAAATCTATCCTGTTTACCTTTGTTAGCCAATGCGAGATAAGTTGTTATCAATATTGACCAACCTGAACAATCAAGCTTATTATGAACACGCCGCAAAAAAGAATTTAAAATAAAAAACATTCTTATAAACCTATCCAATCCAGTCAGAGGTTCAGCCATTATCGAATCCTTGAAAACACTTAAAATTTACTAACCATCTATTTAAGATATCTTATTTTTAAACACATTCAGATGACAGAACACGATTTAAATAAGTTTTGATCAAATATTTAGTCCGTTTGAGAAAAATACCATTATTTATGTTATCAAAGCGTTCTTATTGAAAAACAACACATACTCTTTGCCAACAATTATTAAATTTCCGTCCGGAAAGTACTGTACGCATAACTTACTTATATTGACTATGAAAAAATTATCTTTCTGTTGCTGCAATTGAATGTCCTTTAAACTATCAAATATTAATTAGTTGCATATACAGGTATGATAAATTTGTTAATTAACTTTAATGCCAAATGGTATTGAATCCAACTTGATTGGCCGCAATTTATGAGATCTAAAATTGACAACTTAAATAAATACTCTTCTCGTGTGCATTGTATATACACTACATGTTTATGCGCTAGGTTTTATTGTAAACAACGCTTGTTATTCGAGCATTCTATTGATGTGACTAATTAATTCCCGCAACATTTTATAGGTCTGTATTCATTGCATCTCTTCTTTACTTACTCGTTTCAGTCCATGACACAGCAGCATATGCTGGTCTACCGCATTGCTAACCAATCAAATTAGAAGAGTAAGTGAAGCGTGAACTATATGGAGCTGTAGCACGCTGGTACCGATTTAGCCTCGCAATCGACTGGTTACGAGTTCGAGTTCTGTCACAGAACAGTGTGGAGGAGGTCCTCATCACTAAATCCGTAGGTCATATTTATAGGTCTGTGTGCGCTACAAGTGATGACTGTAATGCAATATGCGAATGCGCTCCGGTGGTGCAGTTTTTGTGAAATGTGCATGGTTGTAAAGCTCTCAGAGCTGAAAGCTTATAAAAACAACAATAAAAAGTGAACTTTTTTCTAACGTGCTAACGACAACATGCATTCACCGGTTGTATTATACTAGAAGCTAATAAATAAATGCTTGTTGTAATGCTTGAAATATATCTAAGAAAGAGAGACAAGTGGCATGCTGCTGCATCTTGTTCTTGTCAATTTTACGTTCTGTAACTGCATTCTTATAGGAGATTCCATTGCGCACGCGCGTATCTTAACGAGCTAGTAACATAAAATATATTTCATGCTTCATTTTATAACTTCTGGTTAAGACTATTAACTATGCACATTTTAATAGGTTAACACCACCTGAAGATATCATATTCTACATACTTCCACTTTGTTACACATTTCTGGTGGCATGCAACAACACATCTTTGAGGAATCATTGCAAGCGGTGTTTAGAAAAACAGTAGCAATGAGATTACAATATCATTATAGTGACGCGATGATGGTCACGTGTAATGACAATCTTAATGTTTATTGATTGATTTTATCGATAGCGTTTTTACAATGTTGTTTATTGCATCTTATTCTCAATGCCGATTCGCTATTTCCCCGTTTACGTATACTAAAACGAGATAACTATCGTTAACTTCGGTTTCATGCTAATCTCATTTACGTGCAGTAAATTATATAAGGAGCCGTTTTATTTATTTATTTGTTTGTTTGGGGTATCTAAATTTATAACTGTACGTCAGGGTGCATGATCTGATGTAACTGGATCTCATCTTGATTTTGTTATGTTGCTATCCATACATGTTCAGGAAGCACATTAGTAAAAGCAGGTGACGTTGTAGTCATATATCCACACATATATATAGAACTATAACATCTGTTATGCTCTTTATTGAATTAGCAAATAACAGGACCAGTATTTCTCACGAACATGATCAATATCATATCATATATAGTAGTTTTGTACCTAGGCAACAGTGTTAACCCCCCACCCCAGGATTAGAAGCATGTAGAATGTACAAGTTGATCGACAGCTGTTGATCAAAATTTTCGTGCTTACTAACCTTAAAGTGAAACTTATTAATGTCTTACAGTGGGAAACACTGACTCGCTAAGACACTCACGTGATCACTGGAGTTTACTTTAAGAATTGTATATATATGAAAATATTAAATCGACAACAAAAGAAAATTCCAGAACATACCAATTGATAATACATTAATCTTATATGGTTATCTAATGGTATTTACTATAAGAATACAATTAGAGAACGTAAAACTGACAAGAAGAAGATGCAACAACATTCCACTTGTCTCTCTTTCTTAGATGTATTTTAAACTGTAAACAAGTACTTAAAAGTACTACAGTAAGTACTAAAAGTAACTAAAAGAGAGGCTTTATAAGCTATATTAATAATCTGAAGTTAGAAATCTATGGATGAAACCATTATAAATTACTAACTTAGTTTCATCCCATACTTTTGTGTTGTATGAAAATTAAATGTCAAAGTTGCAGTAATTTGATTAGTTTCATTAGATTTCAACCTGTCTACAGGCCATATCCAGAGTTTTCTTGGGCAGAGATAGAAAGGGCCATTTTCTTGAAAAACAAACTCAGAAATTTTAATAAATACCGTAAGTGTTCGATTCCCTTACACCAGTCACAAGTAAAAGGTCAACAAGAAACATAAAACAGTTTTTATCTTGTATATCTTGAAACTTCACATGTCTGCCATTTATAAAAGGAGTATATTATATAAACCAAATTATTAGATGTTTGTTTCGTTTCTATTATTTTACTTCAAGAAATCATTTTTTGGGCACCAGAATTTGGGCTCCCAAACCTGTATACCGACTTCAAAACTGCTCTGGATATGGCCCTGCTCTAATACTTCAAAGGTATTTTGGGCCACGAAATGAGCATAATTTAAAAATTGATATGACAGTCATAATAGCTACGCGACTCTCTCAAAAAAGCAATCCTCAAAAGACATTCTGAGTCACCTCCTATATATGTATAGTACGAAAAATACGAAAACTAAGAACCACTTGTTAGAATTCAAGATATGTTAAAATATTTCGTGTACGGATGGACTACTGATCAATCTGGCTTCTATTTAAAAGTTTAAAAATCATCAATGAGTTTTAGGACTATATTTTTTCTCTCAAGAAAATGCAGATAATTTCCAATTACAATCTGGAATCTAAAGACTAACATATTAGGTCTTTAGAGGATATTCATCATAAAAACACTTTCAATATAGCATATACAAAAAAAAAAGAAAGAAAAAAGTAGAAAAGATCAAACATCAATTCATTAAGAACTTTTATATGAAAAGAAATAGAAACAATTGTAAGGAATGTCAAGCGTTTATAGTATGATTGTCATAACAGCTTGGTGGAATTGTGTGGTATACAAAATAAACGAAGACATATAAATAGTCAAAGAACTTTTAGGGAACAAATGAAGAAGGACACTCAACTTTATATAAGGAGATATTCAAGGTGATTTGGGTTCCCAATAAAATCAGGAACACGGACAAAGTAATTATCGTTAAAACGTGAAATAAGATATTTATTGTTCTTAATACTATATAGTACATAAAGCTAAACCCATGAAACAATCAAATCTACAAAAGCCTACGATGACGCGCTAACAAGACAAAAAAAGACCTACCGGTTCTATTTAACATTCCCAGTAGACAACGTCGGGAAACTGTTTAAATAGATAAAAGAATCTTTACCGCACCATGGTCAATATTTAAAACGATAATATATTGCTACTAGAAATTACGAGCGCCTCCTACTCACCTATTAGTGAAAAAAAGTTAATATTTAAAATTTTAACTGATATAGAACTTCAATTAAGTCTTTCAATATGTTTTCAAAGAAAAACACAGCAATGACTGACACTATTTTGCATAAACTGCCAAACTGAAAGAAAAAACGTGCAACTAGATGAAAGAAACCGTCCCATTTACCACGAGAAAATCAAAACATACATTTCATTGGAAATATGAAAGCTCTCCACAGACAACAAGGCGAATTAATTAAGCAAAACACATTAAAACACTTGAACTTTATAACAACCCCAATGAAGCTGATAACACACTATATAATCATACGGTTTTCATGTTCTTTACAACTTCCAACGAATAGTTTTCATTCTTATTAATAAAACACATGCTCGATACAGGAAAATATTTCTTGCGCATGCTGCTATTGCTCTCTTGAAGCATTGAACTACCAGTATATATACAAGATCGCAAGAGCCATTGGTATATTTTTTTAATTGTCTTGAAATGAAGCAGCGTTCAGTTTTAAATAATAGTATGATTTTAGGTTACGTAACAGCTAGCTCGCATTTCGTTTAACACGAGCTTTGGCGTATTTCAAGAATAACAACAATTTTTACCTGGTTACATATTGGAAAAGACATACTCTCGTTTAGTTTACCATTATGTAATATTGAAACTACTTATCTGTATCTTCAAGACATGCTCACAACAATTCATCTTATCAACATCAAATGAAGCACTGTCGTTAAGACGGATTAAAGATTTTTTCGAACGAATATTAATTCTTTTAAAGAGCATGGGAAATAGATATTTCCATGGTTCATGGAAATTAAAAAGGTACCTCCTGAATGTTGCCATTGTACCAACCAATTACCTACCGCAGATGCATTCCGCGGTGTGAATGTGATGTATTTGCATTTTAATGTTTACATATATTCGGTCTTTTGTTTGTGAAATGTCATGGTAAAAAACTTTACAAACAAGCAATTATATGAGAAACCTTTACTTAAGATATCATCAACACTTCTTCGTTAAACTTACCGCAACAGGACAGCAACATTTCTAAATCATTTAAGTATCACAAAACACACATATTTACGACACGTAATTCATACTTTCCATATCAAAAGCAAATAAAATTGAATATATTTTTCCTGTAAAAGAATAATTAGGTAATAGTTCAGAATGCTCTATTCTTCAAAACCAACAACAACCAGCTGATTCACACTTTTACTTCGTTGTGAATACATGAAATCAATTGTGTGAATATAACGATTTATATCGAGTATTGAATACATCAAAGAAAGCACTGAATACAAAATAGATCGTTAAATAAACACTCGATTACTAAATAACAACACTTGATACGGGCATTGCATTTAATTTACTTATTTATCTTTCAGAAGTTCGTCATTGAATCTAAAGGAAATCTCACACGAACTTCTGAAAGAGAATCACATTATTCTCGAATATCTTTAAAAGGAAATTTGAACAAGATATATTATAAGAAGTAAACCATTTATTACTGAATATGAAAAAAATCTTAAATATCTTAGCTATTTATTAAAGCGTTTATAAAATATATAATATAGAATCTATTGGCACAAAGTAATAAAAACATTTAGAGACAAAACGCTTAGATACACCATCTTGTATCTAGAAACGCTTAGATACACCATCTTGTATCTAGAAACGCTTAGATACACCATCTTGTATCTAGAGTGAATAATATGAAAATGATTAGCACGCAGATGTTTTTCTTGGACATAATAGATAAAGTATTGACTTGATTTTATATCAGGACGCGAGAGAATGGTTTTGCATAAAGAGTAAAAAAGTATTAAAGCCATTGATATTCGTATAGGATTTATCTCCTCTTGTACATTTAACAGACCAGAACTAGTACCTAGTACATGCTAGAAGGTAACAATAATGTCCCGCGATGGCTGCATATATAAACACTACAATCATAAATAGCACATAGGGTCAAGCGGAACATATAGGCGTTTTATCCACTATTACAATATACCTCAACGAAAGTGCAGAAATAACTACTAACTACTTAATATTTAGTCATTATGAATCAGTAGACAACAAACTAGTCACATTTCCTATGAGACAGAGCTATCCAATGACATATCTCCAGTAGTACAAAGGGGGTGATTTGAGGATGGTATCATTAAAAATATTAATTTGACAGGAAATTAACAACATAAGTGAAACAGGAAGTTGTTGTTGTGTATATATCATTATATAAAAATCGCCGATACCAGTAATTAAAATTACCAATATAAAAAAGGACAAAAATGGAAAAGGACAACATAGCTACATAAACAGATAATGTAATCAAATTAAAATAAATGAATTAAAAACTATAACTGCAGTTGTGTCAATTTTTCTGTTTAGTATTAGATGTATATAATTGCATGAATAAATCAAAACATTTCCAATAAATGCACTTTTGCACTGTTTCTTCACTCAGAACATTGATAAAAATGAAGACATAATGAAAAGAAAGAGAAAGTAACAAACACATAGCATCTTGAAGATTCGAAACAAAAACAACGGTTCATCTCACAATCTTTTCAATACATTGACGCGTGAATAAGAAACACTAAACGATAATTTGATCTTCTTTGGTTCATTCTTTTCTCTAGGCTTCAGGATCTTCTTGAAAGTAGACCATGAATAGATAAATAATTAAGATAAACTGAAAAAGTTGGAAGATAAAATATTCTTAAATACCACCTGCTCCCAACATTTATATCACCTCAAAATAAATACAATATATTTTTTAATGACAAATATAGAGAACATGCTAGAAGATGCGCAGACGGCATATAATCAGCATTTACTTTATGAACGTATTAAAGATCCTTTAAAATGAGAAAAACACTACTGCTTTAAAACAGGATATTGCATTCTATCATTAATTTGACGAATTGCGCCGATCATAAAATGGTAAAATGATGATAATAAAAATTAAGCCGCAAGTGAAAAGAAATATATTTATCAAGAACGGCACAATGCGCGTGCGTACTTGATAACATCGATACCACAAAGTTTTATTTATTCAACAACAGAGTAACTTAACGAAACTCCTACTTTTTCGTACAGAAAGGGAATCAAATGTGATATCTTCATCTATTTCAGGGATATAAAATAAAACTATCGAGGCGAAGGTAGAATTTGTAGTAATACAAACTTATTTTAAAATAAAACACTTAAAACTATTTAACCAAAAACACTTCACAGATATACTTGCGCTATATCTTCTGCATCTAAAACGTCAACACGTAGCTACTTAATGCATCGCATTCTTTCATTCAAAAATTATTTTTTTCTTATTTGTTTATTTATTATGTAAATGTAAAAACATTAGTATGAAAATTAAAGTTTAAGTAACGTACCAATATGGCAGACGCTAGCTTTAAGAGTAATCTATAATCCGCATTAGATTTGTTGGCAGACATTCGCATCGTCAGTTGCGTCGTTGAATTTACAACGCAGATTTATTGTGAATATAAACAAATATAAAGACATGAAAAAATCATCTAGGATACAATACTAAGCAGCTAAAATTTCATTGCATTTCTTTTAATTCGCAGGTGTAATATGATGGTTTCCTAGGAGATTTTTATAATGCACATCGTTAAAGATCAGGCCTTGTTTACATGAGAACCGATATGAACTAAAACTTGTTTCCTACAACGCGTGCTTGTATTTTAGATTTCAAATATAGTACTGACCACGGAGAAGGAGAAACACAAGCTTTCATAATAACACTACTCCTATTTAAGTTCAAATAACGTGGACATAAAAACACTACTCCCATTTAAGTTCAAATAACATGGACTGGGTGCTTAAGACAACTCGCATCACTAATGACGGTTTTTCTGAAAACATGAATACGGGTAGGAAAACAAATAAATAGTTTTAATCACATGAGTACGGAAATCCATTAAGGATATTCGTTATTGAGACAAATGGCAAACCTTCCATATAGATATCAAAGGTGTAGTGACATTGCTAATCGCGCGCATGAGCATGAAGAGGAACTGAAAGACTGAAAAAGCAGGTACTGCGATCTCCTTTAATTCCCTACTTAAATACTTTGTAATGTTATTCTGTTTTCATAATTTTAGTAAGCTAGCATTAACCCTTCACTCTAGTTTATTCTAGTTGATAGATTAAGATTCGTACCATTCTCAGCATAAAGATGAACCTCATTGGTGTCGACCATGTTTATTTTGAATATTTTACAATCCAAGTTCCTGTTGGTTAAAAAACAATGATTTTTGATGTCGAGAACGAAAGCTTCGATGCCGAGAACGAAGGTTTGTCATTTGTCTAAAAAACGAATGTCCCAAATAGGCTTGAGTAAAAAAGGTAGTCGAGAAAATCGTTTATTAAATAGTGCATGCGAAAGAATACTTTTGTTGCAAGCTTTGTTCTCCGATAGCTTTGTAAACACGCAATGAGAACCAGGACTACATCACAGACGCACATTCAAATATTATGTCACCAACATCACTAGTGACGCACAAAACACACACATAACTTTAGATTTTCCGAAATTAAACAAAATTTAACAAATAGAGCGGTCTTACACGAAAGTTTTACAACTAATTTACAGATACATGAAAAATGCATTCATATTGTTGGTTAACTTAATCTCGCTTAATACAGACTTACCATTACCGCTATTCTTCGTAATTATAAGCAATAAACCAGGAATTCATCTCGTATTATATTTATTACCTATAAAATAACATGTTTGTAAAATAAAAACTACATATAAATGCTTGCCTAAATAAGAACTTTTCATGCAATGGAGAATATTACGAACATCGTCATGTTACATATGCACGGCACCGATGAAGTTGTTTTGGTTAAGTTTTTTTATAATTATGTTAGTTACAGTTGATCACAATGCAAGTCATCCAAACTGATAAACATACCGCATGTAGTAAAAAAAGATTAACAGTAACGAGAAAATGATGGTAGTAGCGGTAGACATATTTTAATAACCTCCTTATTTTCAAGGTATATGGCCTATTGTTATATTGTCTGAAGCCATGATAGTAATTAAAGAACGCCATTTGAGCTACGGATGTATCGAAGCGACTCTGCAAGTCAAGCAGGAACTTCCGCTCAACCAGATAGCTCTGAAGTAAATACACTATTTTCCACAGGCAGGATTCTTTTATTTCCAATTAGCAAAACAGCAAGAAAATGAATATAGATTGGAATAATTTCTGGGGACACCAGGTGCTAAAAGGCCCTTGGTGGTTGGAATACAGACACACGCCGCTAAATCCAACTTAATGGTGTGTTGTTAACACCCAAATGATGTAAGTTATCTTCACTATTTAACACCCAATTATTATCAGCTATCATCACAATTTATAAAGCTTCAACTAATCTCTTTTTCTTCAGTATATTGGTAACATACTAACTAATAACTCGAGATTACATCTCAATCCTTAATTTAATAACACTCAACAAGATGGAGCAGATGAAATCATTCATTGTCACTGTTTCATTAGTGTTTTGTAATGCTCATAACACGACTATGTCATCATACAATCGACTTATTATAGTAGAGCATACGTAATGTCCGTCAACGTATTTTGAAAAGAGGACCTTATGGTTAAAAACAAAGCTTTGCTAATTTATTTTCCTATCCGAATTGTCCAAATGACACTCTTACTAGAATTATCAAAAACGGAAAATCGAATTTATCTAAGAGAAATGAATCTAGCGATCCGGTGTCAAAACAGCACGAAAAACGCTTTCCTTCGTGTCCCCTTTCACTTTTCATTTTCATAGCTGCCAGATAATAACCTGTCTATATAGTTTTATAAATTTTTCACAAAAAATCTTTGTTAAAGCTTGGGAAAGGAAAGACGCATAAAAAGACTTATAATCGATAAAATGCATTATTTCTTCAAATTAGCCAACCCAAACTCTTTTCAGCTATCAATGGTTTTCACCTCAAATGACCTCACTACCAAACATGTTGGACTATGTGGACTCGTACAGAGTAGGACTATAATACTACATAAGAGCACGTCGATGGCATACATGATATCCTTTGTGGTACACACAACACACACAAAAGAGGAAGTGTTGAACTTGAACAACACCACTACTGCACCGCAGCTCCACTACAAAACTCCTATAAACCGCAGTAAGATGTATTTTTATGCTTTAGTTTTACTTTTCCAAATTAAATAACATTAAGTATACGCGATCCTTTAATTTAATTTTATGAGTAACCAGCGATCTTATCATTATTTATTTGACATTATATTTCCAATAATTAACCCCCTAGAAAAAGTAAAACAGCAAAGGAATGAGCAATTATTTGATTCCTTTCAGAGGACAATATGCATTAAAAGGATATGTTATTACTTCACAGAACTTTATAAAAGCAATTTTAATGCTATATAGCTATCACATTCGCTGAAACTACATACATTTTAGCTAAACTATATCTTTACCTACTATCCACATATTCACCTTCTCAACTATCCTTTATCAAAATGAATATCGTATAATAACAATGTTTCTGTTCACACTTTAAAGTTTTTTCTTTACAATCTTGAAAGTCTTGCATTTATCGCTATTTTCGTTGGTGACAAAAGTTAAGTTTTTGGTATGCACGCCAACTTTAGTTATTATCAATAGCTAATCCTCCTTCAAAAATAAGCAGTGATATCTTTCAAAAAGGAAACCAAATTTTAACTTTTATCGACTTTAGTTTCAATGTTTCAATACCTCTAGACGACTGATTGGCTAAATAGTTATATCTTTTGTTCCATTATATAATTGTTAACCAATCGGCCATATGGAAAAAAAAATTAATCATGACTTCGCCACGATTCTGAATCAACGAAACGTGTGGAACAAACAAGTTATTTCACAAATTCGTTTGAAATAATTTTAATTGGACAACTATCAGAAACTATACTGACAAATAGTTTCTCCACACTTTATATCTGCTTCACAAAGTCTTCATGTCATAAACTGTAAGACGTAATAAGATGTAATATTATCAATTATCGATCGTTTTTATTGTATACAATAAGTTAGTTAGTTAGTTTTAATATCACTACACAAAGTTAACGGATAAGAGATGACACTACAACGTTTTCCTGTTGCGGATGAAGATTAATAAAAACGTTACGATGTTTTAAATATAAAATAACAAAATCGATATCTTTACACCAGCTGGCTTTCGACCAACATTTAGAATCATTATTCTTTCATCAAACCTCACCAAGTTTGTTTTAGTTATTTTCTATTCCCACGCTACCGCATGGATCACTCGTTTCTCCAAGCAGATGCAGTGTTGCCTATTATATATATAAAAATTAAACACGGAGGAGAAAATCTTTATTTTGTTGTTGCTTTTATGATATAAAATAATATAAAATATAAAAATCATAAATTAATTTAAAAGTTAGCTAACTTAGTTAACATCGTCTTATGGAGATAAAAAACGAGAAATGATAGTAAAAGAAAAGCATCATGTCTTATATCAAAATATCAAATAAACAAAATAAAACGTCGGACGTCATTATTTTTAATTCAATCATATATTTCCCATATTTGATAATCACATAATCAGAATGAAATTAATGATCTAAACACGATGAAATAATGATCTAAACACGATGAAAATCAAGTTACTGACAGTAAGTGTTTTTACCAGTTGTCAAGCAGGAAAAGAAAAGGGTATTTCAAAGATTTATTTTTTTGAAAAGACATCTAAAAGATATTTACTGTTTCTTGTGTTTTCTTCTGAAGCTTCTGGGAATTATAGAAAGTTTTTACTTTACGGAGGTACTGCGCTAGTCTTTAAAAAAATCAAATAACTAAAATTTGATACGACGAGTCATCATTATTGACAACCGATAATTCACGAAAACGAGACATGTTGAAAAGATTTAGATGCTACTACATTTGCATCGTATAATAAATAAACGAACGAACAAAGAAAAAATAAATATATAAGCAAACAAACCTGAAATACGATGCTGATATTTTTGTCTCTTTTTCATAAACATTAACACAACTCCGTAACTAATACACAGCCCAAATCATACAGTTTCTTTATTTCATCGGATAGAAATTTTTCTGCCAACTCGTTCTGGTCCAACAAGAATCTGTATCGTAGGAGAAAATTGGAATTATATAACGTTTCTATCAATTAATAAGTGGATTTTCATTAATTTTTCAGAAACAAATTTAATGATCGCAGTGTTTCTTGCAGTCTATATAGGCCATATAAAAAGCAGTGTTTCTTGTATATTATATAGAATAACTTGCATATTATAAATAATTAAAATAAAAAGCATTAATAGTTTTGTAATAGCTAAACAAAAACGTACTAAAAGTTTATTCATCTGATGAACTCCACTAGTTTTCGTATAACTTTATGTCTATACTTTAAACAGCCTGCAGGCCACCGTGTGTTACATTCAGTAATTTGTTGTTGTTTTCTGTCATAGTGGCGGTGATGAATGATTGTTGTTTTTTGTTGAGTAAACTAATATTTAAAAAAAAGTAAAGAACAAAAGGGAGGATTGATCATCACTCCAGTTATTAGTTGATCATCAGTTCAAATTTTGATTATTCATTTCAGTATTATCATAATGTTATTTGAATTTCATTTATAATAATAATAATTATTACTATTATGGTATTTATTTGGCATATCCATTTACACGACTCGTCATCCGTATAAAATACTTTATATTTTATATTTAAGGTTACAATTAAATAAATTAGGTTAAAAGCAAAGTATGGTTAAAACAATATCAGAAACTATAATATAATGAATGACACTAAAACCGACGCTGATGAATAGCAACGATTTTAGTCGGACTTGATTAGTTTTTTGATTTTTTTGAAAAACTATTGTATATTTTTATCCGACTTTAAATAAAATACAAACAAACAAACGATTACTAGATGTAAAGTCAACAGGAACAAGAACAAAGAAAATAACATTAGCACACGACTAAGCTGGTGGAAATTTTGCCTAACCAAAAAATAATTTGTCGACTTATATTATATATAACAACAAACTTATAACAGTTGCCATAACTTATTATTTCAAAAATAAACAGCTACAGTCCGTAAAAGTTTTGAAATTCCTAGCATTTTTCCCTTTAGGTCCAATTTTCATTCTCCCTCATTTTTTACAAGAGGAGAACGAGAGGTTCACGATAACATAAAGCACCCATGGCAGGATTTTAAATCCGTATTTTAGTAAAATTTTATAGTTTTGTTAAATTTTGGGCTATGTTCCTACAGCGGTTTTAGTCCTTGCATTATCGTGTTTAGTTTTCTGAATAAACGATTTTCCATTGTGAATTCAATGTCACAGACGACAATCACGCAAAAATATACTAACAACTGAGATGAATTTCTTCATATTCAATTTGTGATAAAAAATTTAAATTTACTAATGAGTGATGCTTTTTTGATTTGATGTTAATTACTACCACAATTAACCCTTTTAGTAAACAGTGTCCCCGTAATGTGTCCATGTAATTTGTCCCCGGAAAGGAATCAAATCATTGGTCATTTCTTTTCTGTTTTGCTTTTTCTAGGGGGTTAATTATGGAAATGTAATGTAAAATAAATTTGGTAAAAGCTGCTAAGACCCCCTGGTTGTTCATAAAATCATAAACCCTTCCGATGTGAAGTTTTAATATAACCAGGTGGTATGCTTATGCATTAATGGGTTAATTATCTCAAAATAAGAAGATCGTTGAGAGAGATCATCATTTTTCTAACCTCGTTCCTCATGGCGTGGAATTTTCATTGTCAAACATATTTTGTCTTATCTTTAAATTTTCATGATTTAAGCTATAGACGTTATAATGCATGTTATTTGTTAACTAATTTCTTAATTAATAACTTAATTTCCACTTGCTACTTTTATCACGCGCTTTTTGTCACGCGATGTTGTTTTCTCGACCCCGATTGGCTTAGTACAAAAAAACCGTTCGAAAAAGTAGGGTTTCTTCAAATTTATTATCAAGTCATGTGATCGGTTTTATGGAATAGACAAATAATTCTGGAAAATCGCAATAAAATTAGGAGGTGAAAATTTATGTTTTTCTATATTCAAACCAAAGTAATTACAATTAAATTTTGAAAATTTGTTAGGAATGGAGCTGATCTAGCGATACTGCTTTGACAGGATAATCGTCCGTTTCGTCAACGTTAACTTTCTGCTCGCGACTTTTGCATTCTCAAGTTCGAATTCAACTTTAATATTCGTTTAAGGGACAAAATTTCAAAACCTAACAAAATAATCGAGTTAATTAAAAATCTCTACAACATTCTAGAAATAAGATATACATTAACTAATAATAAAAATTCTTCATTAGACCACATTTAGTTTACGGGGATATAATTTACGATAATCTTACTAGTCAGTTGCCAGAAAATAGAATCTGTCCAGTATAATTCCTTGCTGTCAATCACAGGCGCTATAGAGCTGTGGCACAGTGGTGAGTGAGTTGAACTTATCTAAAGGTTAAGGGTTTGGCTCCCATTTACGTTACAGTGCGGATGATGACCTCTTCGCAAGAACCATAGTTCATGTTTATATGTTTGTGTGCGCCACAAGTGATACCTACAATGCAAAATGCAAATGTGCTCCTGTGGTACAGTATTGTGTAATGTGCATGGTTGTAAAGCTCTCTGAACTGAACTCTTGGAGAAAAAGAAAACAAATAAAAAACAGGCGCTATATATTTGACAGCTTCCTCCTGAAGTTATAGTTCCTCAATCATTATTGTTCCTCAATCATAATAGTTCCTCAATCATAAACTTTTTTCTGTACAGTAATGAGTTATAACACAAGTTATATCACGAGTTATATGAAGTAATAATCTCAAATGTCATCAAATTTATTATTCAAACGATTTGTTGAGATATTTGTGTGATTTGTACATTTTTATCCCGTGATATTCTGAGCATTGTATGCAGTAATCTTAGCGTTATATAAGCAATGGTTCCTGGAGATATCACTTTCGTGGCTTGTACGAAACATTGGTTTTCCTGTTGTACTTTGATGTTTGTTGCTTGTCCGCCTGTCCATGTTTTATTTCTTATTTTTTACATGTGGTTTATTGTAATTTTGTTTCATTGAATAGAAAAAAAAGCTGTTTGATTGGTTAATTCGCTTCTACCAGAGTTGCAACAAAATTGAATTCCGAGACAAGGAAATGAAACAGCGTCTACGCACATATAAAGAGTCACTTACTTGAACTTTTTCTCAATAATTGATGACTTACGTGAAGTAACCGAGATTCTACAGCACGGCTGCAAAGGGGGTTGCCTCGCTTGCCTCAAAATGGGATGAATTGGGACTTTAGACGTCATGAAATGGAGAAATGAATGAATTAGGAAAACGTTCCCTGATGAAAATACACTGGCAAGTGATTCTACCGAGTTAACCATCAACTCCTATAACCATTCAGGTTTTAAAGACGCTCTATCGAAAACATGAAACATGAAAGAAACGGAAAATCAGAAACATGAAAGGCGCATAAAAACGCAAAAGTCTCACATATTTTGTGAAGGATTTTGTAGATGATAAAAGCACAAAAAATTGGTATAAAATCTTACAAAACATTAAGAAGCGAATTATCCGACTGCTGTACAATTTATATAAAAGATAGATAGATATTCAGATGCATTTCGCTTGCGACGTGGCTGTACAACGATAAAACTTTATTCTTCCTACCTTTCTATTTCTTCATTCTTCAACTAAAGATAAAAACTAATACTTTACAAAAGTGATTCAATTGCCACTTTCGTAACCGTTTCATTTTTCTATCAATTTCATTTCTATCTATTTCCAGATATTTTTAACATATTGAGAGCTTCGAAATATAATCGTATCTTTACATCGTGTTTTATATCTTCTTTTTAATTAAGAGTTGATTTGTTAAAGAAACTTTACCTAATCAATGAGCAATTACCTCGCTGCTGCCGTCCATGTCATAGTTTTATGATAAATGCGTTTTAATGGTGACAATTATTTCTGACAATAAAACCATTCAAAATTGATTTACAGATCATAAAAATGTTTTACACGGTTCTCATCGGTCAAGAAAAGTTCAAGAAATGTTTTCTATCAAAATATGCGTTAAGAAACTATAAATTACGGTGAAAGACGCCAGACATCAGGGTTAAACGTTGTAAAAACGTTGCAGTGACACCTTTTCCCGTTCTTTGACGATAATGGTGATAATGATGAGATAGGGATATTACGTAAATAGGGACTTTATAGGTCCTTCAATATTCCCTGCCGCACTAGTATAAGGATAATTTATTT
>JANTOQ010537345.1:0-10976 GCA_027564595.1 Bythotiara depressa | reverse complement strand
AAAAGTGTATTAAACATTAAAACTTTATTTAAAACAGTAAATGAGGAATTAGTGAGGGTGAATGAATGGTTTGCTTGCAATAAGCGAATTTATATTATGCTACAGGCCATGTATGAAAGCTGAATAAGCTGAGAGATGTTCGGTTTTTGCTATATCAGATACCCAGTTTTACCCAGTCATTATAACCACTGATTCAACATAACTGTTTTGAAGTTCGACTGAACCCACAACAATACCAAGCCAAGATGGCATCTTCTTCATGTGGTAATTTCGATATAAGTGATAAGGCGCCAAAATAATCAAAATGTGCTTCACAAGTAATGAAATAGCATCAATGTTCATAAAGAATGTATTTAAAAGAAATATCAGTAAACTTTTTTAGATTGACTGGTGACTTAGCTAAGACCTAGGATTTTCAGTACATTGACAATGAGGTAACCATGGTACTACAGCAGGGTTGCAAAGGAATGGTTGCCTGATTACTATTATTACTATTTCTCTTGCACCTTTAATGCGTTCTAAGTCTGTCATGTTCTAAGAATTGCACCCAGGAAGTGTAAGATCTAGTTCATTTAAAATACCATTGGATACAGCTGTAGAATGAACTTCCTTTTAGATAATAGCATGCTTAAAAGCAGCACTTCAGCCTGCACTGACCAACTTGAAAGTGTCGTGGATTCTACCAGATGCATATGACATCATATACACACCAGAGAACTTGCCTGACGTATTTCTTGGGGATAGATTAATTTTGTATGCCGTTCTTGCTAAGAAGGAATATGAGAGCACACACATAGAAACTTCTGGGAGTTCAATCAAAGAGTTTTGGTTTGATGATTTTAGTCCTTTTGAAAAATTTGTGAAGGAATGTTCTAGTGATGACTTGTTGACAAACAATGTGACAGAAATAAATACTCCAGAAAAAAAACAAGTGAAATTTATACATAGTAATAATCGAATTTCCAAAGCTACTGAATTTGAGAAAGACTTTTTTCTCACTGTTGAGGAAGTAACTCGATTACAAGATAACATATTCTGGGATAAACTATCGTCAATAGACAGAGTACAAAAATGGAAAATTTCGAAGTATCCAGAAAACGATATTGAAGGTGAGATTTTCTGTGATTACGATGTTAATAGTGACAAAGAAAGAACGTACCCGCTACAACAAACATCAGCACGTCATGTCAGGAAAAAGAGTAGCAGTGATAGCGTAGAAAGCAGTGATAGCACAACTTCTTACAGTTCAAGAATGAGTTATAGCAGTCACCTTTTGGCTTTTCCTGGATATTCATCACGGCTAAGCTCTTGCCGCAGTAATGAATCCCGCTCACCACACATCCCAAAACATCTTGATGGTGAAACAAGCTTTCAGTTCATTGAAAAAAAAGAAACACAGTTAAGTACAGAATGGTTACAATGTCGCAATAAAAACAATGCTAAAAAACACAATGAGAATAACCAGGAAGATGCGCAAATACAACAAAACAACAAACAAAGTATTATGCAAGCACTCATAGATGATAATGTCAACACCCATCTGCTGGATTATTCTCATGAAGGTCTCTTTGAGAGAATTTTAGATGGTATTGTTCATGGAAAACGAAGTAAGTTACATGAATGGCTAAATCTTCAGGAAGAAATGACACAATGTTCGTGGCTTCAAACTCCAGATAAAAACAGAAGGAGAGATAGTGGTATTGGCCACCGCTCTTCCTCAGAACCACAAGCTAGTGACCTAGAAGAAGAACAAATTATACACCCGAAACAAAGTGGACAATTCTCCAAATCATCAAGCGGATATTTCGAAACAGATGAGTATAACGTGAATTCGGAAAGTAACGAATCACATGTGCATAATATTAAGGAGAATCCATTTAATCAGAAGAAGATACCAATGAACACTGATGAAAACCAGACAATTAAAACCAAAGCCAAGCCAAGACTGGTGTGGAGTTCGTTGTTGGATAAAGTAAAGGCTCTTACTAGTACAGTATCTGGAGAGACAACTGTTATGTCTACTTCATGCGAAAATGCGTGTAATAATGGAAGTCTCATAAAAGAAGTGAAAGAAAACTCAGCATCAACTCAAGACAGTGTCAACCGTAACATTGCCTCATCTGTCGCACAAAATAACACTTACGTTACTGAAAGAATAGAACTTAATGTAACAACATTTGACTCAAGAAAATTACGACTTGCAAGCAGAACGAACGAGGATAAGTCTTACAAATCAAAAAAACAGTATATTCGCAATCGTCCAATAATAGAAAACTCTAAGACGATCAATAAATCATCAATATCTGAGATCGGACAATCTGAAATTGGTGATATAGAAAACTTACAATTATTGCCAAATCATGCTCTAATATATCTGTCCGGTCAGCTTGGACAACGTTCGTTTAAGCGGATTATTCCTTTTCAATTATGTTTTGATGATTCGAAATGTGAAGTGTCTAATGACTCAATACTGCATCACTTGGCAGCAAAATCTATTATCCGTGATTTAGAAATACAAATGGATAAATGTGATGTTCTACTAAGCGGTAAGGACTATATCAAAACATTAATAGAAGAAGTTAGTAAGTCTTCCCATGTTATGTCCAAGCACACTGTTGTTGTAATGATTGATGAAAACTGCAAAGATGATGAATACTTCAGCATCCTCTGTTACAATGAAAAATGGTAAGTGAATTATTATAAATCAAATCACATTCTAGCTATTAAGTAACCCGGGAATATACTATCATTTTCCCATAATTAATCTTTGACAATGATAATAAATGTTGTGTATTTCATTTCTTTTCAATACTTCTGCCCAATTCCATCTTTGTTACACATACGCTTAAAAGTGGATTCCCGGGTTTACTAGAGAAAACAGGACTGTTTCTGACCTTATAACAAGAAATGCAATATGACTAGAATGATCCATAAACATAAACATTCTTTGAGTTATTTGTTTGTTTATTTATTTATATCTAAAGTCAATTAAAATTAAAACAATGCTCATAAGGATTTTAATCCACGCTTTCTACCTGACAGTCTTCATTTTGCAATGCCTATAAACCACATGGAACGTAATAAATACAGGTAAACTATTTTTAAAACGGAACAGTGACCAATCAATTTCTCATTTTCTTCTTCTATAGGCAAGTTTTAATTCACCTGCGGATAAGTATTTTATGATTCGGACTATAAAGTTTATATGTGTTTTCCGTGTTAGAATTTCATCTAATACCTCGCCTAGAAAATTAGTGAACTTTTAATAAATTGTATTATTGATTTCAAGTTTAGGTAAAACTAAAGGAATAGTTTCACTTTAACTAAGTTTGTGAAAAAATGTATGCTTAGTTTTATCATAGGGATAGTTTACTGCAAGCAAACCATTCATTCACTCTCACCAATTCCTCATTTGTTGTTGTAATGTTAGAATATGAATAGAAAAGATTTGTGTCACAGCAAACATTATTGGATCCAATATTTTAGAAGAATCTTTTAAGTCATTAACATAGATTAGGAATAGTAGGGGACCTAAAATAGTTTTTGATATTTAACATTTCAGTTTTTGTTTTGTCTTCAAAAATATACTCTTTTCTACTAGATAAGTAACTTTTAAACCAACGTAAGTAAACACCTTGAATCCCATAAATATATATTTTTTAATAGTATATCATGGTTAACCATGCCAAACGCCTTCCCTTTCGCTTCGCTTTTTGCTGTAAGCAGTGGGTAATTCTTCCAAGTCTTCATCTCTCCCGATTTATTTTTCAGTTGGCAAAGGCTAAAGTCAGATTAACCAAACTACATCGGCAATTGCTGAGGGATGACTCAATATTCTCAAAAGTAAATAACAGTTGCTCCTTCCTTTTTCTTTTATTACTCATTAAAATACCAGTCAACTACTGTTAAAATTTCTTGCAAGTAGTAATACACTTCTCAAAATCTGTGCCCTATTTTTTATACCAAGTATACTTTTTTATTCGAATCGTTACAGTTTATCATGGAAATTTTTAGAGGTCAATCGTAAGACGTGTCCCCCAATAATTTATAGAGCAAAACAAAATAATACCAGTGAGTGATATATCCAAAAGTAAATTTAAAGGTAAAAAATACATATTTTGAACAAACAATATCATACCCAAAGAAATAAACTAAACACGGGGAAGTGCATTTTCCGCCAATCTGGAGACTGTCCCTCCGGCCTCACGAAGTCACTGGGTAACATTTAATTGTGTTCCCCCAATAAAATAACCTTTTCCGTCACTAAGCGACCTGGGCCCCCAATAATTTGCACACCACAGTGAATTAACTGCCAGTTAGTACGTTCTTGAATCAAATGAAGAGTAAAATTGAGGTTTCCTTAGAACACGTCTTTTTACCAGGACGTGCTCCTATTCCCCTTAAAACAACTCTTTTTCCCCATGAACGGTTCCTGTTTCTCTCAGAACCCCTCTTTATTCTAGGAAACGAGGTGGTTTCTCTTAGAGCAGTTTCATTTTACCAGAAAGTCAGAAAATTAGTAACTCGTTAACAGCTCAATTTTACCAGGAAAAAGCCAATTATTTCTTTAAAATAACATAGACCTTCACAATAATATATTAATAAGAATAGCTGAGTGACCAGTCGGCTCCAAAATGGGGGTAAATGTCCCAAAATTAGAAATCAATAATTCTTATGTAAAAACAAGACTTTTTGTCGGAAGTATCATGGAGGACATACACATACACATACACAACATACACATACACAACATACACATACACAACATACACATACACACTCAGGTGAAGTCGGTAAGATTTCACACTGTTCACAAGTGCACCAGCTTTTCAAGTTTTCTTTGTAATTTCTTTCAGTGGAAGTTCGTAATAGTTCGTTCTCTTCATCGAAGCTCGCATTTTCGTATGAATCACCACTGCCAGACTCTTTGCCACTCTTATACTCTGTCTCAAACTGAAAACCCATTACACTTATTTCCTCTGATTTGACTTGATTTGATTACACATATAGCGCGAGCAACCTGCGAAACATATATCTTGAAGAACGCATATAAACCCATTTTAGACGTACCCAAGCCTTCCGAAACTATGGGCTTGGTGGCTAAGGATGTAGTTCTTAGGAATCGATATTCAACAAAATATCCTGCACCAAAACAAATATACGAAATTGTGATTTTTGGTTATAAGTATGGCTAAAAACAAAAGATGCACATGCCGATAATAACATAACTTGACTTGTAGTGATGCGGGTTCCTGTACATCATGTGAAAATCTCTATAATGACAAATACAACGAAGAAAATTGTGACGATGAGTTCAGTGATAATGAATACGAATAAAGATCAATTTTTTGTCACTTGTTTTCAGTATATATAAACTACTACTGTCAGCACATTTGATAGTGTAATAGAGACCAACCTAAAGTTTATAGTTCCTCCGTATTGTATTGTACTATCAAAACCAGAAGTATTAAAAAAGTTACCTGTCCTGGTCGGAAAGGTTTTATGGCACATTCTACTGAATTGTTCCTTTTAGTGAAACTTTATAATATTTTGTGTAATTTTCTTTATTGTAGCTATTGTATTGTATTCTATTGTATTTTATCTCGGTTATAATTGTTAAAAAGTATTTTTATGAATTTGGTACTTACTTTACTGGTCTATAACATGTATTTTCTGGTCTTCAAAATACACTCTTGAGACACTTTATTAACACATGTGATACCCAACACATGGGACATTATTATCACGTTTTACATCAGCTGAACATAAACAAGTTAGTTGTGCTACAAAGTAAATCACTAAAAAGTTTGATTGATGAAGTAGCAGTATACCCGTCTAAACACCCCATGTTCCATTTTTGACAAACTACATCCCATCAATCTATGTTGCCAGGTACGTCTACTAATTGAAATAACCGGTCTCAACATTCTTTACCAAACCTCCCCAATGAAACCATATTTCTAAGCCTCTTTTAAAGCCTAGAATCTGGTCTGTTACTGGAAACGATTTAGTAACGAATATTTGAGTGAATTTAGTACCACACATATAATACGAAAAGATTTAAAATAAAACGACTTTGCTCTTATAAAAGATGACGACAATAAACCTCGAAATGTATGGAGAAAGATGTCTTAATATTTGGTGATGATGGGCAGTCTTTCGGAGCTGAATAATGTTGAAAGAAATAATCACGATGTAAATGCACAGGATGGTAATCAGAAAAAACGAAGCAATGAACCTATAGGGCTGCTGTAACAGGCTAATTTATTTTAAAAATTAACTCCTATCCACGTTGTCCTAGGTTGGGGCATGTAAAAACAGAGGAGTTTGGGAATGAGTAATAATTAATTATTTATGTATCGTGAACAACAAAAGAGATAATGATGAAGAAAGCGGCGAGCAAGCCCCAAGTATAAAATTAGTATATATATTTGTAGAATAGATAGTCAAAAAGCTAATTTATAAATTTTTGCCATACCAAATAACCCTTTACAGCTGCATCATAATGTAAATATAATGTAGAATGAATTGATATATTAAAAGACCTACGTGCTTGTTGCAAGATAGATCAGATTATTAGTATAGTTTGCTTCCACTGTGACGCGGTTTAATTTGATTATGTGATAAAATTTTCACGTGCTGGCATGCAAAAAGGTGCGCGAATTTGGTGAAGAAACTCAAAGTATGATGTTCTTCTTGACGCAAATATAGACTCATAGCTAAGAAGATGGAAATAAAATGTCAACACGTCATTTGTTAAACTTTTAATTATTTTAAACTTTTATTGTTTTATTGACATTTTTAATGTATGTAGGGAGCAGAACGATTTTTATATTTTATATTTTATAATTTATATAATGGAGGGAAGATTTTATATATAAAATATGAAACTATAGGAACTTGACTATCAAAGGAAATGCCGATCAGTTAAAAACCAACGTGATAAAAAAAGAGTTTGAATCAGTCAATTCTGATATACAGAAGTTGAAGATGAAATTATCGCAGATGCCAGTAAGCTTCAGGAAGACGTAGCATGTTGAGGCTTACAGCTAGCATAGATATCTACATAGAAAACAAAGTAAAATGTCTCACGTGATTAAACACAACACGCGAGTCAGAAATTAACAGCTTAAGCCTGCTTTCACCAGTGCAACTAAAATAATTGCATAATTTAAAATCACAATAATTGAAATTTTCACTAATGAAAGCGAATTACGCAATTATTTTTCATAGTAGTCATCGATGTTTCATCTACGCTGTTTTTTAACGCCAGGGGTGTTATCTCCTAATTTTTGGCGATAACGTCCTAACCTTCTAAGACACCCCTGTATTGGTTTCTGTTCTCAGTGCATTATGATGTGGTATTAGTGCTTGCGTCTATAGCCTGCGTGAAGACCTACTGAATGCCCTTCGGTGGGCCTGTATACAGGCTAGCTCTCCCCCGTCTTGCCTTTATTTTAAAAGACGATGTTTTTCGAAAGTATAAATATATTCTGGGAAGGAGATTTTACGATTGGGCATGCTCACAATGAACATACAAACAAGGCCTAAAAACTTTCTTTCCTCGCAGAGAACTAAATAAGTTGTGATAAAGAACTTCAAGTAGAAGATATAATATCCTTTTGTATTTGTCCGTAAATAAGGCCAGTGAATTTTATTTGTTAACTTTTTCGTACTTTCTTTTTCGAGTTGCTGCAAGTTTTATCTGTTTAGCTAGCTACAGATCTTGTCTGCTAACACTGATCAGCCTTATTTCTGTCACCATTCAGCCATATTCTTGACACTATTCAGCTATCTATTAGAGGCACTGTTCAGACTTTTTCAGCTTTGTTTCACTTTGTTTCAATTGCTTGACTTATACAACTTATTAGCAGTCATATAAACCTAGCTAGCTAGAGCTAGCTCTAGCTAGTTTATCTAAATACTTGAGTGGAGTATTGTTTTTGGCAGTAAGCTAGTTTTTTACATTCGTTTTTTACATTAGTTAGTTGTTGTAGAAGATACTGTAATTTTAGTTAGCTAGCTAAAACCAGCTAAATATTTGCCGTTTTTATAGCTAGCTATGCCCCTGTTGTAGCGATAAAGCCAACCCTTTCTCTTACAAAAATACCAGTGCTGTTGAAGTAAAGTTGATTTTTATCAACACTAGGAAGGTGTACCTTCCTATCACAGCCTAAGTCCTGTGAAAATAAAGCTGTTTCAAGCAAAAAATACATTACTTTTAAGAGGTCCCTAGCCACACATGTTACTACTGTCATTTCGTGGCTCTAGCTATCTTTTCTTATTTAAATGTACTGCGACCCACTGTAGTAGAGAGAGGAGTGTCCTCCCAAGCTTCCAGGTTAATTATGTACAAATGAAGGGATAACCTCCTTATTAGGCAATTATTTCTGTTAAACAATGTCGTTTAGCCCAGTAGTTTTGTATTGTAGCTACTGTACCTTCCTTACCGTAAGTTTATTGTTATGTTACTAACGAAAACCGTTGCTGCTGAATAATCAATGTTTTACTTATGGTAAAAGGATTATCTTTAATTGATCTGATAAACTTTATCAGAATTATTTGATGGCAATAGCGATGAAATATATACATACAGTTTTTTCTTATATGTAAAAACATTGATGTGGGCTAAAGTAACTAAGCTTTTTATTTAGATTTTGCTGTCATGGAATTGTATTTATAATGTATATAATATAGTCAGTTGGGGTAAAACTGACTATAAAGATTTGTGTCAGCTTGTTAAAATTGCAGCTAGCCTAACTAAATTTGGCATATAGTAGGACCATTTGATGGGGTACATTTCCCACAATAAAACATTGATAAAAGCTACTAGATTTCTGTAGAATTAGAAAATTATCTGCTAGACCATTACGCACTGCACATAAAACAATCTAATGGTCTATAGAGTGACTTTTGGTTCAAACAGCCTTAAATCGTTAGGTCCTAAAATTTGGAACAGTCTACCCCACCACATTAAATGTTCAAATAAAAGAATAAATAAAAATTTTAATGGAGTAGAATGTATATGTAGTGTATGTAAATATCTAGATCATAACTAAGTTGATTTATTTATCTATTACTACATTTATTGATGTCATCAATTTTAAGCATATCTGCCGTTTTGTAAAATCGTTTCGGCTATTTTTCTGGTGCCGATTATGATTTAACCAAGCCCCAATTTTTGCTACTGGGAAATAAATCTCTTCAAAGGTTTCTTCAGAAATGTGCTTTTAAGTATCTGATAAAGTTAAAGGAAAAACTGTTAAACATTCCACTCTTGATCAAACATGTTGCCATCAATCATCATTTCCATCATTTCCCCAAATTGAGTCATAACCGTGACAAGTACATTATAGCTATTAGAAAAAGAAAAAAAAAGGTTTTTCACCTCCATCCCAATCGTAGTATACTAGTTCTTAGTTGTTTCTCGGATGGTTTACAGCACTTTACACTCATGACCCACTGCTAGACCTGAGAGACTAGTCTATTCTACAATCGCATCTCTTCAGTAGCCATCGATGTTCAAGCGCACGGCGTTTCTTGTTTGTATTCGTTTGTAAATTAAGAACACAAAAATTACGCGATAGAATATCAAAAATAAATTATATGTAGCTCATAATTCTATCGCGTAATTTCCCCGGTGCGTGCGTTTTGCTGGTAGCTGGACAGTGCTGGTCAGTGCTGGTCATGAAAAAGAGAGATTTATTGACTGCGATGTTTGATTTGTTCCCCTTGCAGAATCCATTTCGACAATTGGAATTCATAGGGTGAGGAGGTCATGTAAAAAGCGTCGACGATGAGAATTTATTAGTTGGTGGGGTGAGACTGGCAACTATGGTAACGAGACACGACGTTTTATGTCGTCAGTTTGCTTTCAAAACTTTAAATATAGGTCAACGTCCACTAGTTAACTATTTCGCTAGATACACGTTATAGCACGCACGGGGCAGTGATTCTATAAAAACGACATGAAAGTTTTGCCATATATTTTTAACATGTACATATATCACGACTTCGTTAATGAATCACAAATTCGTTTATGAATCACATGGAGGATGATGTAATCACAAGCAGCACGTGTTAGACTTTTTTGAAGCGTCAGATCTCTAGATCGTGGGATCTCTGGAACTTTTGATCGCTAGATCTGTGGAACTTTGGATCGTTGGATCTCTGGAAATTTGGATCTGTACATCTCTGGAACTTTGGATCTCTGGATCTGCAGATCTCTAGAACTGTGGATTGTTGGATCGTTAGATATTGGATCTGTAGATATTTGGATCCGTAGATCTCTGGAACTTTTAGATCACTAGAGCTTTGGATCGTTGGATCTTTGGATCTGTAGATCTGTAGATCTTTGGATCTCTGGAACTTTAGATCGCTAGATCTTTGGATCTCTAGATCTCTTGATCGTTGGATCTATAGAACTTTGGATCTGTAGAACTTTGGATCTGTAGATCGTTGGACCTGTAGATCTCTAGAGCTGTTGATCGTTGGATGACTAGATCTTAGGTACTTTAATCATATTAGTGCCTGTACCATTTTTGTCGGTTCATAACTTTTTTCCTATGAACATTTTTGGCTGAACTTTTCTGACTTTTCCTAACATTTATTGGCCTTTCTGGAAAGAATATTTTGTTTGCAAATTATACATTCGTTTTCCGAAGGTAGATGATGTCTGACCAGGGAGTAAGTAAAAATCTGAAATAGTTGTTTAGGTTTAACAAAACATTTCAAGTGTAACAAATGTAAGAGCTATGATTCCATATTTAAGTAGCTCTTGACAATTTTTATTGCTATACGACAGCTCTCAACACAAAAATTGTTTTTCTGGAAGAATTTTTGGAATTGAGTTGGACCATAAGTGTGCCAAGTTTCATGGTCTAATCTTTTGTAGATCACGAGATCTCAAGTCGGAGCCATAACCCCCCCCCCCCCCCCCCCCCCCCCCCCCCCCCCCCCCCCCCCCCCCCCCCCCC
>JANTOQ010537234.1:0-10977 GCA_027564595.1 Bythotiara depressa | reverse complement strand
ATTGTTAAAACAAACAGGCGGTTGTGAACTAATGAAAAACTTTCATATTTTGAATAGTTTATTTGTGATTGCAAAGAAAAAAGTGGATCATAATTATTCCCTCTTACTGGAAAAATTTACGTGTAGAATGCTGTCACAGATAACTGCTTAGAGAGAGCATACATACGCTGTACATCTTCCTGCTGTTTCAAAAGTTATGCTTAGTCGATTATTTAAGGTAATTGATTCGTTTGTAAATTATTATCAAAGCAATACAAGTTTATATATATGAAGGAGATTTGAATAAGTCCTATTGGGGCTGCCCCACTTTTTAATCCCAACCGACGAATTGGTAGCTTCTAAATAAAATGGTAAATTATAGTCAATCTATTAAGTTGGTTAAACTAAGATATTATCAAAAAAATATTATGGTTATATATACTGTTAATATCATACAATATAACATTAATAATATAGATGTAGTTGAACAGAAAGGCAACGTTAGTTACAAGACACTTAAGGTGGTGTATTTCCTTGAGACGAAAAAATTAGCCGCTCTCTTATATTATACGTACCTCTTATTATTTATCTATCCGTCTTGTTTTCTAAACTGCTGGTAATACGAGTTCTAATAGTGAAAGAAAAACGTCTTCTGGTAAAGAACAAAATAATTACATTGGAATGCATATCGTAACAATAAGCATGCCCAGACATGTGTTAACCATGACTCTAGAAGTTTCAAGCTTCTTTCAAGATAAAGTTAGATTAGGATGGTGATAGGAAAAAATGCAGAAAAAGATAGAAAAAACCTAGGAAAGTAAATCATAAGCACGTATACAAAAGGTTAAATCTAACCTTGTCCACAAATTTAGTGCTTAAGATTAATTGTAGATTAACGTTTAATTAACATTCAAAATTTAAAATAAAAATAACTTTAACTTATTTTGTTAAAACACGGGAGAATTTATAAGTAAGGGTGTAACTCGGCATGTCATCAACTTTAAGTGATGCTCGAGTTATGTCGATACTGCTAACTCAACGTGTCATTAACTTTGATTAACACTCGAGTTACGCCCCTGCTACTAACTGGATGCGTTATCAACTTTAAGTAACATTCGAGTTTCTCCCGCGTAACTCGATTCGTAGTTAACTTTGATTATCAATTGAGTTACATTAACTCGACCTGCTCTAAATATTTAGTAAAATCCGAGTTATGACGACATTGATGATGTCATCAAGGGCATATCTCGACGTTTTTGTAATTCAAAGGGCATAACTCGAAGGGCGTAACTCGAAGTTTCCCTGACTCAAAAAGTGATTTGTTTTCAAAAATTACGTATGAATACTAGTATAACAAGTTGTATTTATTATAATATTTTAATTTGGTTTTTAAGCTTACAATCCCTTTAAGCTTGCTTTCTGTCTTGGTAAGACAAAATGAAGCAATGGATCAATGGAACAAAGACAATTAAAACTTATCTTTTGTGGTCACTTGCAGAGCAAAGGAAATATTGCTTGTCTCAACCATTTTGTTGCCAAATAATTTAACAATGATTTATTAGAAAGATACCGTGTCAATTTGATAGAGGATGAAAGATTTTTAAAATAGTCTCAGAAGATCTCACAAATCTTGTCTTGCACTTCACCAAAAATTTGAAATTGAGTTATTCATAACAATTTTTAAAAAATGTGAAATATTTAAGAATAAAAAATCTTAATTTATAAGAAGCACATTAATCTTTTAATCCTTCCTGGTTACCATTAATATCTTATAAGAACTTAACTTTTTCCAAGTTCATTTTCTTGCATATTCTCAATAATAAAACACCAGGAAATAGCAGTAGCAAAGAAATGACTGATTATGTGATTCTTTTCCAGGGACAATAAGACTTAATGTTGGTGTGCGTCTAACACCCGTTGTCCATGCTAGCATGGGTAAATGAGGTACCTTCCTAGATGTTGGAAGCTACTACTAAGCATGACCACCTACATGTAAAAGTTTGGATGTCTTCCTAACACCTTTCAGTAAATTAGGGAATCTAAAAAAATTAGTATTCAGAATAAATAATTGCGTTCTGTTATATTCATTCTGGGAGAGTTATAAAACATGTTGTTTGTCGGTTTAAGTGCACTACTGGCGAAAGTTTGGTGTATAATGTGAATAACCAAAGAGGGAATCTATGAATAAAAAATACATGTGCTTTTTATTTTGGCACTATTCATGAAACTGAATGCCAACCAAGGCTAACAAGCTCAAACTTTGTGCACATTTAGCTAAATAAAGGTCATTACTAGTCAATTCATATTTAGTTTTGTTGTTTTTGCTGACAACTGCAGTAGGAGAATAAGACCAATCAGCGACACTTAATTAATATTGTTCTCAGAACAATAGAAGGTGTTCAAAACAATAGAAGTCACTATAAAAATTTATTATTGATCATTTGTTCATTTTAAAACATCAGTACATAAATATGGAAAATAGCACACTTGTTTCTAATGAAAATTACCTAACTCAAACGAAATGAAACCTAAGCAAACGGAACATTTGGGAATCTATTAATTTGTTCCAACAACGAGTGGATCCGTGAAACAAGCTGGACTTATAAAGAAATGCAACTTGAAATTAGTTCTCATATAACTTGAAAAATAAGGAATGGTCATATTTGTAATAATAATTTATCAAATGAGAAACCAAAATCCCTGAAACCTGATTGTGACATCATTCTACTACATAAATCAAGGATTCCCAAACTTATTGCTCAATCGAAACAAACATAAGAAGTATTTGAAAACATAGAAACAACCCACCAAAGGATCCTCTCCAGTTTACATGTCAAGAAAACTTCACTTGACATATATAAATGGGACTTACACTTGGACATTGGTCAATGGGAAATGGCTCACGTTTATTCAAATATGATGCAGAAAAACACGATCTCCTTACAAAGAAATGCGATGGTTGTAAAACAAATACAGCAGATATTAGCAGATGCGGATACTCAAGTTGAAGCATGGTTCTATGAACTATTGGAAGAAGTATATGAAAACCAAGCCAATGAATTGTGCTTTAATTGTGTTAAAGATTCTATGTTACCTATCACTATGAAGCAATTGTTTAAAGCAGATACTGATTGCTTACAAGAGGTGAAGATTATTTTTTTTCATTATATATCATTCAAAACCTGTAAATTTAATAGTTTGTTAAAGTTTCATCAAATCAAACTCTTTTTCATTAATTCAACTATGCTTGATACTGTAATGTCCACGAGGTAAACTAGTTATACCATCCTCTAACAAATAATGTTTATCATCATACACTGGTTAGGTTAGGTTGTGTTTCGCTGTTTTAAAATATCTACTGTTTGTTAAGCTATTTACAATATATATAGATTGGCTGGAGTGAGAAGAAGACTAAAAGTCTTATCATCAAGCCCTGATATTCTTATTCTGAACGATCGAGTATAGTGTATGTTTCTCCTAACTGTGTATTTAATGTTTTCAAATAAATAATGTCTGGTAGTTGGAGTGTGATAATTCCTTCTTGACAATGCATATCTTGACACCTTTAGCTCATTTTACCTGTTTGTCATTAATTTTAATGAATACATATTTGCTTGTAAACCAACAAACTCCTCTGTGCAACAACCTTTCAGTTCATCTTCCATTCTAACGATCTCCTGTTTTTATTTTCAAGGGAATAACAAGGATAATCGCTAAAATCAAACAGCTCTTGATACTCGTACTCCCTTTATATTAAAATCAAACAGCTCTTGATACTCGTACTCCCTTTATATTGACATATAGGTTATCTGTCTGAATAATGTACACTAGTGAATCCATATCGGTGGACAGCAACAGCATGCGACAATGATTATTTGACATAATAATCTTTAAATGTATCTTCCATGCTCTCTTCAACCTGTTCATCACTACCGTACTGCCATTCCAGAAACACCTGTTTTTGATTAAACTGGTGCTTATTTAAACATTCAGCTAATGAAGCTAATGATGTTGTGGTTTAACAGCACTCAAGATAAGATGTGAGTCATACCCATGAAGGTTATGGATGAAGCAGAGCATTTGTATTTTCTCTGGATTAATTTGATACAGGAGGTTGCTGTGAGAGTGCGCTGGTCCATGGTATCTACCTGTTATATGGTCATGATTACATACTTTTTACATGCTTTTTTTCCCTCTGCAGAACTGAAGTCACCTTTATGATAAATATGACATGTTTGTGCACAATGGTATTGTCGCCACAGGCAACATGGTTGTTTAGCATGAGATGATCATCAAGGTTATTTTAAACAAGTGGAAGTTTTCGTGATGATGTAGGTGTGTTAGAACAGTGCTGTCTGGTTCATGTAACTCAGTGTGAACATGTGTAAAGATTTCCACTGTCATGACAATGGTGCTTATGTTTCTCCATGTTCTCCTAATCACAAACTTGGAACAGACAGGGCACTGATATGATGATGATACTAGCAGTGAAAATTGTTTAGATCAAAGTAGTGACAGTGATGGTGAGAGTTGAGATGAAAGTGCATCAATTTTCTTAACACTCAGTGGTGTGTTTTTAATTTCAAGATATTTTTCATGATTGTTTGAATGAAAGTTGTTTACTCAGTCCAATTATGTATTCCTAGGTAAAATAGCTGGTGGTATTGGGAAATTGACACTATCAACATAGACCGGAGGGATTGTTTCATCTTCCTGGACTATTAACAATACTGACTTACTACAATACTACATATTTTTGTGAGCATGAAGGTTATCTTTTCTACATTTCAAGCAGCTAAGCACTTCCAGTTGATGCATGTGTCTATGACATAACATTTCTTCCTGTCATGAACATTCTCAGATGAAGTCAGCCACTTCTATAACAAAATTGATGTTTGCTCATCAAGATCTCTGAAATGAATGAATTTAGATATACAGTCTCTCTTTTTATATAGGATAATTTTATCTCATGTAAAAGTACTGCATTTATGTTTCATGTAAAAGTATTGAAATTATGATTACGTATGCACCATAGTACATATATAAATCAAAGACAGACATTTTAAAAATAACTTCTTATTCAGCATTGAGGATGGATGTCACTCTAAAACATCCTTTTAGTGCTGAGGTAAATTTGCTGGTAAAATTGCATTTACAAAAAACTGTTGAAATACCGAAATGATGTTACACCACCCCATCAAGAATTGTATGGTAATTATTCCAAGTATCAACATTTGCCTATGCTTCAAGCACTTCATCATTTTTCAGAAGAATAAAGAAAAATTATTTAAAAACAGTTGAACTAGTCCACACTATTTGTGACTGTGTTATCAATGCAGTGCATGGTAAAATACCCATCTCAAATTATTTCAAGACAAAATTAGAGCCTTAAGAAGAAAGTACTTCATAAGTTAACGCTACGAAGAAAGAAACTTCTTGTCCAACTCAGAGCAGCACTTTTAACATCTATATTAACTCCTTAAGACGTTAGCTGAGGCAGTGTTACAAATATGAGTGTACTTACCACCTGGCCAGAAGCATGCTGTAACTTAGATGTATCAAATTATGGTGGAATGAATGAAAATGAAAGTTTACAACCAGAAAAAGCAGCCATAGCAGGAAAGGAAAGACATGGGCTCAGAAGGATGTACCCGATGCAGGGTTTATTCCAGTGTTTATATTAGCCTCCATTTTTGATGAGAAGATTGAGTTTAGCGAGGCCATCCTTAAATAATTGTTTGTTTCGCGTAATCCGAATCACGACTGTCGGTTGGAAAAATATTTTTTTATGAATTGGTGTTTTTAAAACAATGAACTATAATAGTTCATTATTTTAAAAACACCAATACTTTTATGCATAAACAAGACAATAAATTTGTTTAAAAAGTCAAGTTGTGATTCCCAGCTGCCTATATGAAGCATTTTCAGACGTTGGCAAAGTATAGACTTCTCGCACATGCAAACACTCCATGATTTTTTTATGCTAGCATTAGATGTAATACCTGGTTTCTATATACACTATGTTTTATGTGGCATGTATAAAATCTGAGTAGAGCATCATTTTATAAAGAAGAATCTAAATATCAGCCATGATATTTCGTAAGACCAGAAACTGGAATACCGGCCATGAAAAAGCATTCACGATCGTTTTCTATAGCCAGAGAATGAGAATATTGGTCATGAGGAAACATTCACGATCATTTTGTAAGACCAGAAAATCAGAATATCGGCCATGGAAGAGCATTCACGATCATTTTCTAAGGCCTGATAATTAGAAAATAGGCAGTGTAAAAGCATTATTGTTTACTAAGGCCGGAAAATTTGAATATCGGCCGTGGAAAAGCATTCACAATCATTTTCTAAGGCCGGAAAATTGAAATATTGGTCATGCGAAAGCGTTCATGAACGTTTTCTAGGACCAGATAATCAGAATATCGGCTGTGTAAAAAGATTTGCGGGTACTTTCTGAGGTTGAAGACTTTGAATACTGGTTGTACAAAAGTATTCACGAATATTTTCTAAGGCTGCAAAAACTTTTTTTTGAATACAGTTTATAGCTATATGTGGCCAGTACTGTTCTTTGGTTGTTGGGGTCACCTGTCTACAACGGTCAATATTTTCTCATCCTACTGTAATCTTAATTTTAAGCATGTCACTCTTTTAAAGAATGGAGATTCTTGGATATTTTGATATACAAATATAGCTACATATAACCTACAAGATATTGTATTTATCTAAATGTTTTGTCTCACATTGTTGCACATAATTTACAACTTCATGTGATAATTAATTTTTTGTTTCTTAATGGAAGAGTCAATAGAAACCGCTTTTATACATGAACTGCACAGTTGACCATTTTCGAAGAAATATATAATTAACAATACAGTGGGTCAACTTATGTTTTGTTCTCCATGATTTAAATATGTATAGAATATGTAGATTGTAGAAAATGAAATGGTACTTATTCTAAATTAATAAGTATTAATCTGTCTTAGTGTAACCCCCGTTTTAAATTACAACTACGAGAACAGTAAAAATATCACAGTGAAGAACACGCGATATACTAATGAAGTACGATCTTGGAAAGAAAAAAAACTATGTTATGTGATACATGTTTTGGTATTTTTTTTCACTTTGGTTGAGATAAAGTATAAAAAAATTGTCCAGGTCGGGAAAAGAATGTTTGCCATTTGGGACTCAGGTAAGTTTGATTAAAAAAAAAAATTTGCACAGAATTACCAACCTAAAATTTCTCCAGTTGGCTTAAATTTCGCAGGGTCAGTCAGGTTACGTGAAACATACAATTATTTAAGGATGGCCTGAGTTAACTAAAGCAGCAAGGGTCTGGGGGCCGTGAAGAACAATGCAATCAAAGGGACACTGTTTTTAATAACAGATTTACTCATTTTGGGCATGTTTTATTTTTTCTGTAGAAGATTCAGTTTAAAAACTCAATAGAAGATTGAGTTTCTACCTCCGTTGAAAACCTCTGAAAAAAACCCTGCTGATGATGAAAATATTAGACTGTTTATGAAAGAACTTAATAATTTCAAGTCTTTTCATAACACTTTAAGAAAACCTAAATACAACAATCAATAAACACTTATTAGTAGTTCAGCTGTTGGAGACTACAAAATCTCACCTTATATATCACATAAGCAATGTGAAACAAAATGGCTCTCCTCAACGCCTTCACTACGCTAACATAGAGCAATTTATGAAAGTGATACTCAGTCTGAAAAGAGACATGGTAGGAGAATGAAATTCTGCATGCGACTACAGAATTTCTTCAGAATTTGCTTGTTGTGGTTCAAGCGTTGTTATAGAAAGCTGTGAGTTGGATGGACCTATATGGTCAATGAACAATGGCAACTTGATTCTGGATACAAGTACATTTTAATATGTATTTGTATCTTTTCAAAGTATGCCTGGTTGTTACTCTTGAGAACTAAAAACTGCACCTGAAGAAGTATTCTTACAATGTGGATGACAACTTTAAAAAATATTGCAAAATGGATGAAGGAACAGAATTTATTAACATTTTAGTACAAACTTTGTTAAAGAATTGAAATATTAAATTTTAAGCTGTAGTGATCATAAAACATCTGTGGTGGAGAGATTAAATTGTATGCTGAAAACAATTATGATACATTATTTTGCATATGCTAATACAAGAAAATATATTGATGTATTACAAGAAAATATATTGATGTAATGCTTGAGTTAGTATCCAAATGCAATCACTCTTTCCATGGAAGTATAAAGATGTGACCCGTTGATGTTAACAAGTTCAACGAAGCACAGGTCTAGATAAATCTTAGATTACCATAAAATAATTAAATATAAATGACACTGTTCATTCGTATTAGTATAGAAAAATGTCCATTTCAATAAAGTTATTTGGCAGGATGGTTTGAAGAAGATCTCTGAATCTCAGAAGAAATTGGTATTTATGTCAACCGAGAGTCCTTGCCTGGGAAACCAATGTCTGTTAATTTTGCTACTAGGGAATATATTTAAAGCAAACAGACACTGGAAAGCTATGGAGAGATGAGATTATTGTCATAAAAAATGACCATCTTTCTGGTTATAGTTTATTTGGTTTTGATCTTTCATCTGCACTCTGTAATGGACAACATCAGGAACCGGAGCAAAATGGAAATCTCCGCATAACCCTGGAATTTGGAACACCACTACCAAGCACAATCTCTGTTATTTTACTGGCTGATTTTAGTAACATGATTACAATCGATAAAACAAGAAACTTTTTGAAAAACTTTTAAGAAGATGAACTGGAACAAACTATATTAGCCAAAGACGCGGAACTGTTATCTTTAAGTTTATGCATTAAATGAGATTTAAATGTTTGTAAACAAAATGATAAACCTCAAATTTATGTGGTTAACCCTGGCATTTCATAAATAAAATAAAATACATTTATTGTTCTAGAAATACCTGGGTAACAATAAACCAGTTAGAAACAAAAACAAAAAGAAAAAAAGTTATATTGATAAAAGAAATTATGCCTCTAAATTACATTTCACAAAGAGTAAAACACTAATGTATGCACATCTAATTCTTCTCCATTAAAAAAAGATGTAATTTTATTTGCTAACTGGAAGTAATTAACAATTTTCTCATTGATAAATTAACAATAGCATTAACATCCGTCTTTGGCTTTGGGTTATTTGTATGTAAGTTGTTAGACTTTGAATAAAATAGACTCTGTGAAGGTGTTTTGGATTAGCTAAGGAATTCAATAGGTATATAATCCAAATGTAATTAAGCACCACTCAGTTTATGCGAGAGAAATATTTTACTTATGTATGGCTAGGCTTCTCGTTGAGAATAGGTATGCAACAGTTTAATATTTTACTAATTTCTCATACACATATAAAAATGTTGTTGCTCTCACCTCAAACAGTGATAAACAAAATTATATTATTTGTATTTGTTACATTGTTATATTTAAGAAAATTAAAAAAAGCGTGCTCTTGCTTTTTGAATGAGTTAAAGGTGTATAAGCAACTGACCTAAGAACCTAAAATTCCCTCCAGCATGATCAGCTAAGATCAATTTAAAATACAGTGTCTCATTTTAAAAACAATACGAGGAAATGTAAACTTTTATAAAGGATACACATAACCTTTAAATTTATATTTTTGCCAAAAAAAAATTTCTCACCAGAAAAGCCCCAAAATAAATCAATAAATCATAATAAACATTTTTTCTTATTTTGTAAGAAATGACAAAACTATACTAAAAGATGAGTAAACTAACCCGCTTCATGAGGCGTAATATTAACCATTTCTTTGTTAAGTTTATTCACCTGTAATAAACTTTAAAGTGATGTTTCTCTGAAACGTTTTTCATACTATTCTCTAACTTTGAAGAGTGAAAAGGTACATGGGAAAACCGGAAAGACGTTGCTTTCGACAAATTAAGAATCAGCGATCTTTTCTCTACAGAGCCGTTTCTCATTTTTTCTTTAAATTGTTTTAATCATGAGATATGAATAAAGAGGGGTGCGGAAGTTTTTCAAACATTTTTACTTGTAAGTAACACGTTTTCCTCATTTTCTCGTCCTCTAACCCAAAAAAAAACAAAAAACTGAGACACAGTTTTGGAGTTGAGAACATGAGCTTTCCGATGATATAATTTTCAACTAGAAAACATGATGCCATTGTTTGTACCTTTTTACTCTTCGAATATTGACAGGCAAAAAAGTGTCTGAACATTTATTTCTTCTTTTAAATAAAATATTAATTAATAATATTATGACAGTTGGGTAGGCCATTTATTAAGCTTTTCAAAAATATATTCTTTCATGACGTGAAAATAAATTTATGGAAATATATTAATGATTTTCGTCCTATGCTGAAGGTTATGTGTATCCTTAATTCATGATTCTAAAACGGCCTTTGAAATCTTTACTAGACAATAACTTGAGTGCAAAAGTCTTTTTTTTTAAACCCAGACAGTTTTTCTCTTCAAGAACTGCAGTTTCCAATGAGCCTGGATTCTACGTTCAATGATGTACTATTGTCTCCTTGAGATGAATTTTCTGCAGTCATAAACAAATTTTTCATTTTACAATGTGAGCTGGTAAAAATTATTCATTGTTTTAAGATTACCCCACAGTATTGTTAAATATAATAGTATTAAAAGAAAACTTAATCAATACACAGGTTATGTGAATGTAAGCAAGTGTAATGAGTTTTAATGAAATGGAATTCTAAAAGATGTCATTGCTTTTAGAAACTGATATCATATGAATAGTTAATGAGTATTTTAAAAAGCAATTTCTATAAGATATTATAATCGTAGTTTATAACAAAGGAAGATAAGCGGCATCTGTCAATTATATGAAGTGATCTTAGCTATTTTTGAAGAAATTATGTACCAACGAGAAGTCTAACCTTAATAGCGCTCCGTCCTGAGTCTAAAAATAAACCATTACGTAATTCGCGCAAAGGTGTATGGGATTGAGATGCGGAC
>JANTOQ010537123.1:0-10977 GCA_027564595.1 Bythotiara depressa | reverse complement strand
TGAAAAATAGAGGTATCATCAGCAAATATTTAAACATTAGACTGAAGACCATCGGGAAGGTCATTAATATAAACAAGGAAAAATAATGGGCTTAAAATAGAACCTTGGGGAACTCCAGGTAAAATATGTTTCCACGTTGAAGTTTGACCATTTAAGACAACTCTTTGCACTCTATTGGTTAAAAAGCTTTCTACTAGATTTAAAAGCGATCCATTAACACCGTACGATTTTAACTTATAAAGCAGACATTTATTTTGTATATTGAAATATATTTGGCTACATGCATATGATTTCCCCACTTCTTAGTCCATTTATATAATCTCATTAAGTCAAAGGAACGTTGTTTTCAAATATGAGTTGTTTCCAGATGTACTGGTTTAATGTCTGGCTTTGTCAATTAAGCCATTATCTATGTCTAATGCTTTTCTGGAACAAGAGGCAATACCACGCTCTCCAATCTATCTATTCCAAGCTGACCAGTTGAAGTTTTATGAGAAAATATTTTTAAAGCAAATTATTATTGTTAGAACATAGTCATTTTTATGAAATAATTAGAATAATAAATCTTTGATTGCGTGCCACTAAATTGCCCTTTATTCGTCTGTATTTCCACAAATAAATATAAGTAACATATAATGCATTTTAAATCTTTTTTGTTGATTTTATCTGTTCTGGTTTCCCTACTAGCTGATACCAATGGCACATGGCCTACTTTGGTTGTCATGCGAACATCAATAGAAAATATGACCCCATTTTAGTTCCCATTCTACGTCCCTGTCAAAAGCTAGTGAGTTACTACACGGTGTTCAATGTCGTAAGATCGTAAATTGTTCTTGAACAATGTTGACTTGAATTGATTTCCATAGTTAGTTGTTACGTGTTTTTGACAGCAATTCCTGCTGTGATTACTTTCATTGATCAATAGTATAACATGACCAGTTATCGATGAGAACGAGTAGATATTTATCACATGGAAATGATCCTTTTAAATCAAGTGGCAAGTGCTATTCAATTTGTGGAGCTGTGGCACAGTAGTGAGTGAGTTGAACTCTCGGGTACGAATATCTACCATCTTTGCTATGGCCTGTATTTCTCGAATAATTGCAGCATTAATTTTTCTCATCTCTAAACACAAAAAAGACATGTTTATAAATATCAATAATGATCAGACACAATATGAGGTAAGCAGTACTAAATACTTAAAATCCTTAAGATCTAAGTGCCCGAATAATGTTATAATATCACATATTAACATTAATTCAATCAGAAAAAAATTGCAAAATCTCAACGAATTACTAGATGGGTATGTTGTCGTATTATCTATAGCTGAAACTAAACTTGACGATTCCTTTCATGAAGGCCAATTTTTGGTAGAGGGCTAAAAAAAGCCTTTAAGACTAGATATAAATAGCCGCAGTGAAGGTCTTCTTACCTACATTAAGATAGTAGAGTACCCTATCAGAATGGTAAATGTGCTTACAAATTATGACAAAAGGTTTCACTGTGAAAAAACATTTTTTCTGGGAATACTAAGCAAATAAATGTTAAGCACGAAAAACTTTGAGTGTGTCATTTATTTTCATACACAAAATTTAACAAGCCTTTAAACACGTTATGAATAATAATAATAATAAACTTTTCCCATCCTTACAAACTGTCTTTAATACATCATAGATATATTTAATTAGTTAGTTAGTTAGTTGTATTTTTTGCGTCGCATGAAACATGTAGCTTATAAATAATTTAACCCTTAGACTCCGCTGATTTACAAGTTTACTGATTTACTACTTTTGACCATTTTGACCGCTTTACATAAATTCTTAAATCTCAAGAATCACTAATGCCACACATGCTTATTACCTGGAGGCCATTATGAATTGTGACAGTATGGAAAAATATGAGCTTTTGATTGGTTTAGGAGAGTTTCCCGTGGGAGCTCCCGGGAATTTGTATGGAGCCATACTGACTGGTTTGCATCATAAGTAACATAATGGTAGCCAACGAAAGTAAACAAAGGAAGAAAAGCGTCAAACACTATAATAATCTGATATATAATCAACTATCTTTATATATTTACAACTGTTTTTTTAAAACAACATTATGAATAACATCTGAGATAAAGTTACGTTCGACATTGGAATCGATCATTTGTTCCCATCGCCATCTAAGAGTGAAGAAGATGATGCATCCATCGAAGCATTTCTGAATCAAAGCAAGTCAAAAGAGACAGCATACAGTAACACCAGCGCGTTGAACAGGCTCTCGGTTTTTGTGGGTAACAGGACCCTCCAGAAAGACGTAACATATGGAATATACCAGGAGCATCTCTCGATCGAATTTTGAGTCAGTTTTTCATGACAGCTAAGGAAATAGATAAAAGAAGTATTAATAAGCTTGGTGAGTTATATCAACCAGACACTTTGGAATCTTTTCATGGCAAAGGATCAGAAATAAATATAAAAACTGACAGAGAATTTGAAAAATCTAGAAATGTGTTGGCAAGTAGAAGGAAGCAGTTGATCCAACAAGGACTGGGTAATAAGCCCCTAGACACTAGATCCTTATCTGATGAAGAAGTAAACAAACTCTTTGAATGTGGGTACTTTGGATTAACGAATCCCTTAAATTTACAACGTGCAATGTGGTGGAAGATAACAACAAGTTTCAGTTATCGTGCACGAAATGAATCCCGATAAGTCTGCTATGGGGATGTAAAACTCTGTGTTGACTGTACAGGAACTAAATACCTTGAATTGGATAAAGAAGGAGGAAGTAAGACACGGAGAGGAGAGAAAAGTCACTCTCATCAACGTGCCTTTAATCCTCGCGCATCGAAACAGGCGGTGCTCAGTGTCCTGTCAAGATTTATGAATATTTTTGTTAGAAACGACCTGAAGTCAGTAAAAACGACGACTCACCTTTCTTTATGGCAATGATTCCAGAACAACATTTATCAACAAGTAAATCGTGGTACTTCAATCGCCCTCTCGTAAAAATGTATTGGATGAATTTTTAAGTAAAGCTGCACATCATTTTACAAAATTCCTCGTCTACGTTTACTAGTCGAGCTAAGATTTCAAACCATTCTGTTCGCAAAACAACCATCAGCAACCTTCTCAATAACAATGTAAATCTTCCTCATGTTTCTCAGCTCAGCTCAGCGGCCACAAAAATGTTGAAAGTCTAAAATCATACCACTCTGCTTCCACCGAAAACAAATGTCAGATCTGATAAATTCTTCTTCACCCACATCGTGTAATCGTGCAATAAAACGACCAATGCAAGAAATAAATGTACAGCATCTACTAATACTCTAAGTTCTCAAGATAACTTTTTGGGTTCGACATTCCATGGTGCAAACATTAGTAATTGCGTATTCAATGTAAACATTAACCAAAATTTTGCAGCTCCACCGCAACCAAAAAGACGAATAATCTTTTATGATTCTGACGACGAATAAACTTGTTCTCAAGCAAACTTTTGCTACCATGGCTGATTTGGACAGAATACTTTTTACATTGTAGAAAATAAAAAGTAAAATTAAAATTACCGCTTTGTTTTTATATTAAAAAACAAACAAACAAGGAACTCGCGGCGAAAGACGCGGCCGCGTCCTTGGCCTCGAGTTTTGCCGCCTGTTTTGCTTTACGGTCTGTAAAGTATCTCTGTTTTTTACACGTGCATGTTGAACATCACTTCTTTCCTTTTTATCTCTTGAATAGCCGGAGATGGAAGCAATACTACCAAGTAATGTAAATCTAGACATAGAAGAACTTGTTCGCTATTACCATGCTCTTAAGCCAAAACTGAAATATAAGGAGATATGTAGGATCATCAACATGCATCATGCATGCTATCTAAGTCTAAGAAAGATGAAGGAAATATGTCGCAGACTGGAACTTAAAAGACACAAAAAGGTTTCAGACGACAATTTGACAGAAATTGTTAGAATTGAGCTGGACACTTCATTGTCCAAAGCTGGCTACCGTCAATTTACAGAAATTATTAGTTTGAAGTATGGTATTGAGGTACCCAAAGAGCATGTGCGTTTAGTGCTGAAAGAGCTAGTCACATCACGCAGACCAGAATTACCAGTCTGCGAACCATAAAACACACGGCCGCGTATTTTCCCGCCTGTTTTTCCGCCTATCTCTTGTAAAACAAGCGGCAAAAGACGCGGCCGCTTCTTTTATAAATTCTATTTTCTGCTAAACTAGCGGCAAAATCGGCGGTAAAAGACGCGGCCGCGAGTTTTATAAATTCTATTTGTTCGAAACCATTGTTATAACACATTGGGAGAATTTGGAATTTAATAGTAGTTTTTCTCAAAACAATAACTTTCGAATTTGTTGGTATTTATGAAAAGTCGATCTGTTGTTTTTATTGACGTCCGATAAAAAAAAAAAGAATATGAAAGAATGAATGAATAGTTCAACTCCTTTGTTTTTCCTTTAATTTGACCAGGTAATAAACGGAATACTGACGGAGCAAATACAAAGCCCTAGGTCCCTGTACTGGTCTCGCAAGCTCGACCTGCAATGTGACCTCGGGATTTGTATTGCTCTGTACAGGTACACAAACAGTCAGTATCCCGTTAATATGAGACCATTCCTGAAAGGTCTATCATTATAGTCTCTAATAAGCATCAATACATATCACCATTATAAACTCTCAGATTTTCCAGAGAAAGGAAACTTTGACAAAAATGTTAATATTTCAAACCGATCTAATTTTTGGTCAAACGTGAAAAAGGAAAAATAAAAAGGGTGGAAACTACTGGCATAGCCAAATACACTATATAGATATCAACAATTTATTGACCATGAAACTCAAAAGTTTCAACAGAATATTAAATTTTATGCTCCTATTGATGCTCATAACTGCTATCAAATTTGTGAAAAACTGCTAAAAATAGACGTTACTTCTTGAGATGTTTGGTTTTCTAAAATATTACAGAAATTATAACTGAACTTTATGTGCTTCTAAAGCTAGTACATAATATTAATTATGATTAAAACAGTTCATGAAGTCCTCTAATTGTATATCTTTACTAAATGTTGGCTGATATTGGTGAATGCATAGAGCAACAACATATTTCTAAGCTTCATATTACATGTTGTTACTCTTGTCCAAAGTATGAAGTCAACTAACTAAATCAAAGGCATATCTCTCAGTATAAACTTGCAGTACTGTATATGAAACTACCAGAATATGCTTACAGTGTATATATGTAGTAACAAAAAAACAACAACGTTGGACAGAACGTTGTCTTTACTCCAATACAAATGGTAAGATGGTTTCAGAATAATACCCATTAGCAACTGAATGCCTATGTAGCACCAAATATCATCCTCACTAACATCTGTCCACTTGTTGAAGAGACGCCTGTAGCTAATATTCCTTCGTTCTTGACCAGCGGGAAGAGTCTTCCAAAGGTTTGCATACGAATTTGCATACAAAACAATTTCGTCAATTATTTCATCAGTGATATTAGTTTTTAGAACTTCCAAGGGACATTCTTTATCATAATGTTCAACCTTTACTCCAGGAGATTCTGTAAATTCAAATTCTCTGTAATCACGCGACATATCGTCCCAAATAAATGAATGTTGCTGTTGATGATTATTCTTATTAGAAATTCCGCCTCGCGTTCTAACTCTCCCACGATTGGGAAGATTATTGGTATCCTTTACAGCGGTACTTGTAAAATTATTTGCAAGTCGTCCACCCCTGGCCCTAATACTTCTCCTTCCTCTTGGGGGATGAGGAGTCAAAGAAAGAATTGAGCTTGTATAGGTTTCTTGTGAATTGTTCTCAATACTTTTAGTAGGTATTTGTTGTAAGTCGGTGTCAATTGAAGGTGGACTAAGTGGACTAAGTGGAGGTAGTAGTCACTGCCAAAAATCTCAAGGAACTCTACAAGACAAAAAAACATTGTTTACCTACTTACTCAGCTAGTGACAAGCTAATACTTCCACAAAACCGCTAGAATAATTTCATTTTTCAAAAATATAATAAAACGTTTCTCTTACCTTCTTCAGGATCAGACGAAACATCAGATTCTTCATTTTCTGAATAATCAGATAAGCTACTTATAAAGTTTTCTATAGCTCTTTGCTGGTCGGCAGATGACAATTACCGTTTTCGGTCTGCCATTTTAATTTTTAAAATTTATGTTTTTCAGCTAAGTGTATTTCTTCGAAAATATTAATTCACAACCACCCCAAGACAATTTTCTGAACCGATTTTTCTCGCTCTTTCCGTAAATGGAGTCAGTTAGACCATACCACGGAGAGTTTTCGAGTTAACTCGCAATAAATGCAATATACTCGCAAATCGCATATGTGTATCATTCGGAGAATACGAGAACGCAAATATGCGTCTTTCGGAGTCCAAGGGTTAATTACCCAGCTTTTATCTTTTCGCGCGTTGCGACATCAATACTAATAATACTATAAAGGCAAAGTTTTTTTCGTTATTATCAGGGTGAAATAAGGTTTTTTTCCACAAGGCAATACCCCGTTTTACTCTAAGAGCTCCAACTCTTTAAGAAATTGTCAGTTTCCTTTAAAAATCGGCATAACTGAAGATAAAACTTTAATGAACAAAACGATGCCCGCGAATCTATTTATTCTCTTTGGTTGCCAAGTTGCACTGTTAAATTCACAATAAAAGGATTTGGCTAAGTAAGGTAAAACACAACAAATTAATTACTGACCAAACTAGTTGGAAAATAAAAAATCGCGGGTAGAGTTCTTTTGTTAACACAAATGTGCTTCAATTTTTGCAAAAATATCAGAAAAATATAAGATGGCATGGAGTTGTAGATCTTGAAAGAGGAAAAGATAAGGTTTTTGGAGGCGATTTCCTGGTTTACCCATCGTTACTCTATGACTATGACATGTACTTTTGTAGAGCTTATTATTTCTGTTCTAAACAAAATCTTCTTTCCATCAGTATATAACATCAAGACATCGCAAAAAATTTTGTTACCACCTGCTGAGGATCTAATACCAACGGAAGAACCATTATTCCAAATAATAATTTTTTTGTTTCCAGCCCATTTGCACCCGCAGTTCAAAAGATATTATAAAGAAACTGACAGGGGAGGATTCTGCACCCCCCCACCCAGGCTGAATAGGGTTAAATTGTATCTAATCAAATATCATACACTAATTAGGGTTCTCTGGAAACAGAAATGGGTAATTTTTAGTATTTATAGGCCTAGTTTAGTTTCAAATGCATTTTCGCCGTTTTTAAATATTTACATACACGTAACGTATAAGTACATATAAAAAATATTTACAATGTAAGATTGCTGGAGCGAGAAGAAGGCTATAAAAACCTTATCACCAAGCCCCAAACAGTACTTTCTAATAGAATTATCACATTCAGTCGATTTTTATTCTAGATACTACGATAATATAATACTACTTGGTGACTTTAATGCTAAGCCACAAATTCCTGTGTTAAACTCCTTTATGGAATTATATGGTTATATGGTCTTCATAACCATATAAAACATAAAACCTGTTGGAGGTTTTCAAATGGATCATGTACTGATTTGATTCTCTCCAACAAAAAACACTCCTTACAATACACTGGAGCCGCAGAAACTGGCCTCAGTGATCAACATTTATTAATATATAACATGTTAAAAGTAAAATATACAAAACTACCAGCAAAATATATTCATTATCGTGATTATAAGAACTTTAGTAAATTTAAATCGGGGACCATACTTATGGAACAATATCCTGGACAATGAATGCAAAGAATCATTAAATTTATCTCTATTCAAAAAAATAATAAAATGCATACTACTTAATATGGAAAACGAGACTTCGTATTTTTAAGACTTGTAAATAGTATAAGACTATATTATAGCAGGGTTCGCGCCACGGTTTTCAAAGGAATAAATTCCTAATTAAATGTCGGCTACCATGGTTGGGCGACGAAGAAAATTTTTATTCCCAGAATGGCTAAAACGGCTCTAAATCGCAATTTTTGACTATTATAAACTTAAGCTTAATGAAAAATATATCGCTCCAGCCAGTTAATATTAACTTTGTAGATAATATTTATACATATATTTTGTATATAGCGCATCTCGTATGTATATTTATGTATGTGTATATGCAAAAACAGAAAGACAATAATAATAATAATCGGTTTCTATTAGAATTAAATCATTATCTTAAAGATAGGATTATTAACAATTATGGAAAATTTGAAAACATCTTTACCAAGACATTAAATGTACCATTGGAGATTAAATTTCTTCGTGCTGATAATAATATGCCACATGTATAGCTATAATGAAACGATTCAGACTAAAAAATGTAGCAAATAAATAAAAAAATCCTAAGGATATGGCGGACTATCGAAGACAGAGGAATCTGGTTGTCAATGTGAATCGTAGAGTTAAAAAATCTCTATTTGATAGTGTTGGTAACAAATGCAATAACAAAGAATTTTGGAGTGTTTGTATATACCCACAGCTTTATATATTTTCTTCTTGTATATACCCACAGCTTTATATTTTTTCTTCTGTTCCTATTTATTTGTGTCTCTATTTGATAGTGTTGGTGACAAATGCAATAACAAAATTTTTTGGAGTGTCTGTAAACCCTTATTTTCAAATAAGTTTGACGTTATGGGAGAGAGAATTCTTGTTGCAGAAACTTTCAACGACTACTTCAGTATAATCACTGAGTAAAACGTATGCTATTCCACCAACTGATCCGGTTCTATCAGCTGTAGAAAAATATTTTTGCATCCCAGCATTACCACAATCAAGGCTAGGTGTCTCAGAATTAAATCTTTGAGTTCGTGAATGTAAGTGAGGAAGATATCATGTTAGAAATAATGGGACTTGACAGTTCCTAAAAGACCAGCGGTTCTGTTCCAGTTAAGATGTTAAAGCTTGCTACTCACAAACTGTTGCAATGATGATATAAACAATTCCACCTGACGACTTATAACTGACCGACATTATTCCGGTCCATAAAAAAGATACTACTATTTCAAAAATGTTTGAAAGACTTGTCTCGAAACAAATGGCAACTATTCTAGATGCAACGTTATTCAAATATCTTTGTGGATTTCGTAAGGGCTTCAGTTCACAACACACCAATTCAACATAAGAACAGACATTTATAATTTTAAATTTTTTTAAATTGTACGTTGAAACCAACCCCGGATTTGAAATGCTCGTCGAAAAATGACGCAGAATACAATGTTTCAAACGTATACCTGTATTACAAACCGTTTTACAGCTTCTTGAAATTTGGAAAAATAAGAAGACTTTGACCGTGGAGAGGTCAACTTGACCCCTTAAAGATTTTCACGGTCAAAACCTTCTTAGGTTTTAATATTTTAAAACGCTATAAATTCATTTGTAGAGCAGCAAATTCATATTTGAGACTTTGTATTTTGACCTATTTTTCGAGAACAGTGTACAACAACCAACAGAAAAAGTTATTCAAAATGGCAGCTCTTATGTTGAATTGGTGTATATGCTCTTTAAACCTTTCACATAACTGCCAAAAACGTCTTAAAATCTCTGAAAAAGTAGGTGCAGTACTGATGGACCTATCTAAAGCTTTTGACTGCCTTCCACATGATCTACTTATTGCAAAGATGGAGGCCTATGGATTCGGAATACAAAGGTTGCGATTCCTTTTTAGTCATCGTAGCGATAGAAAGCACAGAGTCCGTATTAACTCGTATATTATTAGTGAATGGCTTTTTTTTTCTTGTATTAAATAGACTAATCAAAATAAAATAAAAAGTGCAAAATGATAGCAAAAACAAACATGGATATCACAAAGAAAACAATACATCACAACACTGAAGAATAAGCAATGTTCCCAGTCAGGCATTAATGATGGAGGTTAATAAATCCTTCCACGGTTTGAGTCCCGCATTTATTTGGCCCATCTTCCAAATAAATGTCTCCCGTTATCATTTAAGAAGAGACAATACCTTGATACTTCCATCAAGTAACACCGCCGCGAACATATTAACAATATAAATATATATACTGCCGATGTAAGACTTGTTCATAAAGCAAGTTTAGCATCTTTTATTATCATTATTTTCAGTTATTCTAGTTGGTATAAATTAGTTTTAAATATAAAATACTATGTATAACTCGAGGCGAAACTATGTATTCGCTACTCGTTACTTTTCACTCGCTACTCGTTACTTTTCACTCGTTGTTCGTTACTTTTCACTCGTTACTTTTCACTCATTACTTTTTACTCGTTACTGTAATATGGCTTTTTTGAAAAAGTGTTGATGGTGGAATAACTTGTTTTTCATTTTATTTTGTTAACTTGTTTGTCCTACCCTGATATCTAGCAATTCGGCTGCTTGTTTACCTTTTCCTCCGATGACTTGAAATATGGCACTTGTTGCTTTTTGGTTCACTGTATCAGAGCATGTAATTTTTGATTGATGCCTCGCAGAGTAATCAATCTATCAAACCGGCTGTTTAAAAAAATCAACAATTTCTTGACTTTGTGACATGTACATCATACCCATATAAGGAATAAGTGACCTTGAACAGTGTAATCGACATAAATAAATCATTCTGTCTCACATTCCTACGCGGAGTCCTTTTATGTTCTGACCAATAGAAGGAAACTTATTCCTCTCACAATGATCTCTGCTGAGAAGAAAACTATGCTATTGTATTATAAAGAGGACGACTATAAAGATCACCAAGAATAACGAAAATTGATAGATTTATATTAATATAACTCTTCGCTAAATTAATTTATAATTTATTATATCAGTCTGCCGCTTTAAGGATACTGTATACACTCTCTACATATATTCAGTATTATGAAGATATCACCTTTTCTCCAAATAATTTTCGCATAAAAGTATATATTTTCTAAATCCTGTATTATTCCTCTACCTAATGGCATGACTCATTTTTCCTGGATTTATTTTGGAAAAGAGAAAAAA
>JANTOQ010536901.1:0-10978 GCA_027564595.1 Bythotiara depressa | reverse complement strand
TATTATGAAAGGGAGCATTTTTAGTGTTTCTGACTGGTGTAAAGCAACCAGAAGCACCACTGTAAATACGCGCCTGATGTTAACAATCGATCTCAACATACCTTTTGCGATTGCAAGTACCTGAAATTTTAGATAAATAAAAGTCTTACTGTGTTGAAACGCCTCGTGAGTAAACTGCAAACTCTGAGTGTATACACGGTTTTTTTTAGAAGCAACACATTTATAAGCTACACTAGTAAATTTCTTCCAAAAGTTAAGCAACAGCACTACTAAAGGGCTTAGCAACACCAAATACAAAAACTTACATATACTCAATTTTTCAAAGTAAAACATTGGTATAATGGCACTCTGTGATGTATTTGTTTTAAACTTAACGTACTTTATCTCCACGTTTCATAATTCTTAGCAATAATTGTCCCTTCATGTTCCATAATGTCCTACAAACTCACAGCATGTATAGATTACCTGGCCTGTCGTGTCATTAAAATTTGTGTTTCTATGCTTAGCAACAAATTAAGCAACATCAGTACTAAAAATCATCAATTTTGTAAGCAACATTCTACTTACGCCTGACCTTGGCTGCTTATAAAAAAACAACAGTGTATGTGGAAATGGAGAAATGCGTTACTAAAAATATATCTATAAACTGTATTACTTTATATTTACTGTACTATCTACTTATTTTATTTGAAGAAAACTCTAGTTCTTGAATTTTTAGTTTTATAATTCATATTCTGTGAACTATGATCATTCATAAAATTAAATTTTTACATTACGCATGAATACATTCCCAATACGACAGTTCTTAAAATGAGACATGAATTGGTGAACAGGTAAATAACTCACTCAACCGGGAAACGAAAATATAGACGATCATGAGCTACTCAGCAGTTATACCTACAACACGCTTGAAAAGCTATACTAAATATTGGTGATTATTCTTTTCTCATTATCTGTATGAGAACAGTTCAGTTTTAAACAGTAGCTATGTATACATGTGATTTAAAATCACTCAAGAGAGAGATCACCACTACTTAGTCGATATCTGAACAAATCAATATGTTTCCAAATTTTACATGGTGCTCGCTTAGATTTTATATCACTCGCAGGAAAGAGTTTTTTCGTTACCGTGCAGGTGCTTTGTTTCTGGAAACTAACTGAGAGATTTTCTATTTCTGTGATTAAACCTTTTATGGACAATCATCATATATATATATATAATAAATCTTTCTGTTTTTATAACAAATTTAGTACCATCGGTGAGAACCATCAACTACAGGTGGTCGCATTGTCTAATACCAGCAAATACAGGTAGCCGCGTTGTCTAGAACCATCGATCTCATAAATGATTAAGTCAGCTAGAATCGCTACTTTATTTCACGGGGGGTGCCGTGCTGTACGGGCAGATACGGACCGTAAATTGGAAAGAAGTAACTAAACTAGTCTATCAAAAGGAAAAATAGCGATGGGGACGATGTTACATAATGGCATATTTTTGCACGTGGAAATCGAATCTCATAAAAACGAACGGAACGTGGAATTCGAGAAAGGTCTATTGGGAAAAATTTGGTTAACAAATAATTCTATAATATTATTTCTCAAATATTCTACATCAAATATTCTACATTCCTCCACGAACGTTTTGCATATAGATTAGATATGCGTTATTTTGTCATAAGATTAACATAAGATTACTGCACGATTGATTATTTTTGTAATGGCGAACAAAAAATTTAAGATATGTGGGGGAGGGTCATCAACGATATTAATGGTAAACTACTTGCATTTAAGAGTTACAATTTAAGATTATTTGTGTTATTACTTAATTAAGACTTAAATTTTGTAATTTTGTAATATTGTAATCAATACAAATTTTTTGAAATTTACTCTTTTGAGGAAATATTTATGTCCACTTGTTACATACAATTATAAAACTGAGGAAAGTAGCAAAAAAGTGAAATTAACTATGTACATAAATTAATTAGGCAAAATACCTTTTTGATGGTTTTTGAAAGGATTGTGAATGTGTACTTTCAAAGTTTATCTAATACCGTTGTGGCATTGCGGCTAAGCAAAGTACACACTAAGCACTTTCTCAGCTAGTGGCACGGTTCTAATGGATCTATCAAAGAATTGTGATCCTCTACCTCAAAGCATTGACGTGTTTTACGCTGTCTGCTAATGGTTTTGATGAAATAAGTCTAAATCTCCTGCGTAGTTTTTGGGCGGGTCGTAAACAGCGAACTCTGCTTGCTTCTATCTTTAATAAATATCCAGCAAGGATCAGTGCCTTACCTTATAAATGAATGGCTCATTGTAATTTAACAAACTGAGATTTGCAACTGAAACTGATGACAATACAATATACGCATGTGCTTCACCTGTCGAGAAAGTTGTGTCAAATTTAAAGCACGACACGCGCTCCACTCTAACTTGGTTCATAGTAAACAATTTTGTGGCAAACACCAGGAAATTTACAACATGTACCTTGGGTGTAAGCAAAGTCGTATTCACATTACGATAGATGATATCGAAGCCAAACCTTCTGATTCTGTGAAATTGCTTGGTATAGCTACAGACCAAGCCCTATCCTTTCGTCGGCACATTTTAGACTTGTATATCATTGGGCGCAAGTACATAGCCACCTTTATAGCATCAGAAGAAGAAAACGTGTTTTAAAATGTAATCTCAGACCATGGCATTATATTAGACTTTTGTTTTACTTGTATCTAACCCTTTAATGCATAGTATCCCCGGAAAGAAATCAAATCATTGGTCTTTTCTTTGCTCTGTTGCTTTTTCCAGGGGGTTCATTATTGGAAATATAAACTAAAATAAATTTGGAAAAAGCTGATAAGACCCACTGGTTCCTCTTAAAATTATAAAGGTTTCTAATGGGAAGTTTAATATAACCAGGAGGTATGCTTATGTGTTAAAGGGCTAATAATTTGGATGTTCTGTGACTAACAATGTAACAGCATGATCAACAATGTTCAGAAATTAGCATTACGTAGCATCTATAAACTTCAGAGCACGTCGCTCGATTATCTTCTCTTGCATACATATGTGCATATGCACTCTGTTTACAAAACCTATTTACAAAACCTTCCACAGTATAATTCCTTTATACATCATGCAGGATATATTCTTGCCAAAAACAATTGTTTTAATTTATTCATTAACGCTTGGTATGAAAATAACAAGAACTGTTATTGGCAAGAATTCTTGGAAACCAAGCTTATATAGTAACTTTCAAATGATTATAACAATAGATATCGCAATGTTTTATGATCTAAATAAGTCTCAAACATCGTTTATGCTTGTTGCCTAACAGGAGCGGGTGGTAGGGAAATTATTTTGCAGGAAGGAAGAATCTTGAACGTTGCTTTGCGTTATGACTTTCAGACAGGATTTTTGCAAGGTGGTAGTATAGTTGACGAGTTATGCTGTAATAAAAACTTAAACTGCGGTTTTTTCTAAAGCCAAGGATATTATGGAGCGAAGCTTCGCTCTATAATATCCTTGCTAAAACATTCCAAAAAAATAAGTCTCGAGAAAGTGATATACCCCTCTTATCAGCTTCCAAAATATTACGATATGGTCTAAATTCGTTAATCTTTTGTGGGTGTATACTATGGAATTCTCTTCTCGACGAAATCAAGACCAACAACATTAAGTTTAAGTCTCAATTAGAAGAAACTAAACTTAGATGTACCTACAATACACTCTCGATATAACGAACCCCCAGTATATCGAATTTCTCGCTATAACGAACTAAATGTTGATTCCTATGGCGTTTTTCTTTATATAATCTCTCGATAATACGAAACTCCAGTATAACGAACTCTCGCTATAACGAACTAATGTTTTTATATAACGAACCTTTTACTGGCATGCTATATTTTTGCTGCCCTTTACTATTATCTGAAAGTTTTTATCACCTATTTCTCCTGTGTTGTGTAGACTTATTTTTAGGATAAAGTAATTATTGTTTACTTGGAGTATGAGTCAGTTTTTTATTTTTTGTGTTTTTTATTCCTTCACATTGAGAGGGGGAGGGGTGTGGGACGTAGAATTCGGCATCTTTTATCGCGTTCTCTTCGGAGTTCGTTATATCGAGAGTATATTGTATATAATTTGTCGGCACGAGTCCTTTGATTCAAAAATGTTGACTTTGAATTTTATTTTATTTTTATTTGATTTAAATTATATAACAACTCAGCTTGTACCAAGATGAAACAAATCGTTTACTTTTACGTTACTTTATTCAATTTTCTGAAATATAATGCCTGTGTATGTTCTCCTGCTCGGATATCATTCAAAGCCGGTAGATAAATTATGAGAAGTTATCATAGAAAGTGTGAAAAAGCATTTGTTGCTTCGTTAATTTCCGTTTTAGTCCTGTAACTTTTTCAGGACGAGAAAAATACAAATTTGTCACAAATTTCCATGAAACGGTTAATGGAAAATCAAATTGCCAATAAGGCCTTCCCAATTAAATCAACTTTCATATGACAAAATGAATATTTTTTGTTAAATATATACAAAACGATAGGTTAGCAAAATATAAAAACTGGAAATAGAGCACACTGCCATAATGACCCGGGAAATGTAAACAGGCCAAAACCATTGAGACAATAAACGATAAAATGTGCCAATTACGTAGATAACTTTGATTGGTTATTTTTTAACAATTAAAGATACAAAAGAAACAGTTATGAATTAAATTTCTTTAAAATTGTAAATGAAAATCCCACCTGCCGATTTAAAGATTAACGTTTTGACAACAACGAATATTAGCATGGGTTTGATTAAACTTTTTCAGTGTAATATAGATACAGGATATATTTAATGCGATTGCGATTACCGATTACATATCCGAAATAAAAAGATTTAACTCCATTTAAAACATATTCTCGATGGGTTAATTCTGAATGGACCTCGGTGAGTTTATTTATCCTTCTTTTGAAAGAAAGGGGAACATAGAGGAAGTTACGTGTGGTAAGTTTATGTATGTGGATTATTTGTTACATTAATTTCTGAAAGTCCGTAGCCCAGTGATTCCAGTAGGTAATGTAAAATGCGAATGCACTACTGTGGTGCAAGTCGCACATGTACTTACAATGTTCCAAAGTTCTGAACAAAAACAAAATCCTTTATTCCGTAATATAATATTGCCTCCATGACTTTGGTTTAAAAATAAAAATAAACGACATTAGAACAAAGATAAATACGAGTAGTAATTTTGCTATGAATGAAAGCACGGAGGTGTTCTAGAGGCGTGTCAGTCCTGGCAAATAGAATTGTTCTAGAGTAATGATGAATTAAGCTTTCCTGGAAAATTGAGCTATTCTAAAGATCAGATATCCCTTTCCTGGCGAAATGATCTGTTATCAAGTCCAGGTTTTCCTTTCCTGGTAAATTGAACTGTTCTTAAGATGTTCTTTGTTCGATTTAAATGTCAATGTAGACCTTGCGAGAGAGACTGTCGAGAAAAGAAAAAAATTGTGGGAGCAAGTAAAACAGCAAACAAGATTATTGTTGAGAATAGCCGTCCAGAACGCTAGATATAAGTTTTATCTATTTTTGCTTTTATTAGGTATGGCTCCTAAGACAAGTGAACAAAAGTTTGAAATTCTGAAATTCAACCCTATTGACAATAATTTACTTGATGATTTAAAAGACCCCAAACTCAAACATATTTAACGAAAACGTTCAAAATTTAGATACACCATATATTTTACCTCCAGAGTGTCCTGAATATTTTCATACGTTAAAATCTAATTCGTTTTCTATTCTCCATGTGAATATAAGAAGCTTGAGTAAAAACTTTGAAAATCTAAAACTCATTTTAGCGAAAATAAATTTTATTTGTATTACGGAGACATGGCGCAAAGAGGAAAACATTAAAAACAATTTTCATTTTGAATTGAGTAACTATACACCTATTCAACAAGTTAGAAACAGCTGTAAGAAGGGTGGTGGCATATGTTGTTTTATACATAATTCAATTATCTATAAACAACGAAAAGATTTGAGTATCAATGACATTTATACTGAAGCACTTATCGATAAATGTGGAAATTTGACCTCGAAAGGTTCGACTACCTTTACAAGAAAAGAAAAAAATTCATTATTTGAACAGTTTACAGCCCATCTGACGGTCAAATTACCCAATTCAAAAACTTTTCCACCGACGACTGACTAAGGAACCAACCACTGACCACTTACCACCGACCACTGACCAATTGTAAATTTTCCATACCAGGAACTTGGACCAGGACCCAAAACAATTCGGACCATAAAACATAATTTTAGTCCTTTTATGTATTGTTTATTGATGACATTTGCCGCGAGTCTATGGGGTATGCGAGGTATGTTTTATTATTATACATTATTGACCATGCCCATAGCCACATTGCTGGATAAAACAATTCCTGGCAGGCATACAGACTTCAAATTCCGCCAGGTAATTAAAGTAAGACAATATAATTTCTATGAAGTTATTGACCACCTCCATCAATGTTTTTCAAACACCGTCCAGCTAAAATATAATTTTATTTTTGTAACATTTTTTCACAAGTCCCAAGGTTAGGCTACCGGTTGTCCACCGCAGAACTTGAATTGATATTTCTACTACCATTAACATTTTCTAATTAAACAGACATTTTGCGGGAGACTCAAATTAAACACCCGTCTAACAGTGTATATTTATTTTTGATCTTACTTATTATATTTATTTACTACAAAAAACCTTATTATATCTAGTATGTGATGGTGTAAAGTTTGTTCAGAAGAGAAAATAATAATAACAGGTGCGTACACAATCAGAAACACTAAAAATGCTCCCCTTTATAATAAAATAATAAATAAGACAATACTTGCAAAAATCGTTCATTAAAACGTTGGATTGAATCAAGTAGGTTGAAAAAACCTGTCCTGTTTTTATTTGTGAAACAACACGTAAACAAAAATATTAATTTATTTTACTAATGTCGAGTTTTGATTGTATAACAAAGAAATTTTTATAATTATTCACAATTATTTATTAAACAGCAAGATTTAAAAAAATAAACATAATTATTTTGTATGTTGTCACCTGCCAACGTTACACGGTATATTTCTATAGCATCAATAGAGGTGTAACTCCTTCTTTTTGGAACCTCCTTCATTGAATTCTTTATTGTACCAAACAACAAACATTCACGTTTAAAATAACAATCACTCGCTTTGAGTCGTAACTCGCTAATGTTGTATTTTACCATTATTTAAATTTTCGCGCCTTCTGGATGCTTATTATGATGTTGCTGATTGTTATATTAATAATTCACATTGAAAAAAGTAATCGGTTGACATTTAAAATGCATCACTTCGAGTAATACAGTCACCACTTCGAGTATACAGAATGTTCAGATGTAGAAAAATACTTTTAAGAAGAAGAGCGCAGTAAAATTTTAAGTGCAGCGAATGAAACCGATTTATTTAAACTGTTTGAGACGCTTCAGAGAAGGAGAATTTAAGTAGCATAAGTGAGACAACTGACAAAGTGATTTTGTTGTCGGCTGTTCTACTTGGCGATAATAAGATTAAAAATTTGCGTGTATTCGTGAGATTCTGTTCTTCATGATAAATCAAAATTTAGTGACGTAGTAGATTAAAATCGGTCGTTCTACCTTCGGCGATTGTTTTCATAACGAAAGAAAGACAGAGGTGTTTTAGATATAATTTTTTTCTGTTTTAATTCCAATGTTAGGCAGCATTTCTTCTGTTGTATTTATTTTCGTTTGAAAGATAACATTGTTTCTCACAACGTGCACTCGTTTTCACTGTGTTAGGAGTAGGAGTAACTTTATATTTATATTATTTTCAATGGTAAAATAAATTGCACTATCCGGACCTCCGGCGCCCTTCCAGGGCTATTTATTTAGAGGGTCAAATGCCCCAAGCCAAGAAACTTTCTATATACGCGCCTGAATAATCGTTAAAAGTTATAAATTCGTAGCTTTGAGAAAAACCCTTTGGAAAACTGAAACTATTTTACCTAAAATTTATCTTAATATATTCTTTTTAATCTTAATTCATTATTGTTGACATCTAAGTCCCTCCCGTTAGCTCTTAACTTTGTGTATTTTGAGTGTGATAATCGGATTCGCCGGTAAATTTACTTCCTAGAGAGGCAATAATTTTCTTTAGAAAAAATACGGTTTTAAAGGGAGGGGGGTAGCTTAAATTTAAATTTAAGGACCACCTTAAATTTAACGATTTTTGCTAAATTTGCGAAATTTAATACCCGCGAAATATGGACTAGTTTCATCCTTTCGCGAAATTTAATACCCACGAAATTCATTTTCAGTGATGAAAATGTTGATAAAACGAGATAACGTCTTTTATATTGTATAAAAACGTTCTTTATTCTGACTCGCCAAATTTCTCCAAATACGATTATCGCCAAATTTTGTACCCGCGAAATTTAATACCTTTAAGATAATCATTTTTCAATGGTCCGTTGTTGCTTTTCAACAAATATCGCCATCCTTCATGGCACAATGCCGTCTTTATTCAACACACTTCGCCATATTTCAATGTACTTCGCCATATTTCAACACACTTACTTCGCCATATTTCAACGTACTTCGCCATATTTCAACACACTTCGCCATATTTCAACGTACTTCGCTATCTTTCAACGCGTATTGCCATCTTTTAACATAAATCTATCTTTCTAATTGAAACATACGGTGTTTCTAAACGTCAAAAGTTTGAAACAACCGATGCATCAAAGATTATATTGGCTTTGTACAGAGTCTTGATGCAGCTGTATGCATAATTTTGATGTAATAACTGTTTCAAGATGAAACATCAGTTTTTCCGAATGCACCCAAATGTTTAATATTGAAACGTCTACTTCTCTAAGTGTACATCAGATTGACGTTTAGCGTGACAAAATCGATTTGTGAGTCACCCCTTAATCAAGAACACGTTTAACATTTGGTTTGGTTTTACAAATAGCGATTGATGCAAGTTTCTTTATTAATAGACTGTTGAACTGATGTTTTAATAACCAACCTCGTACACCGAGAAAGGGGTCCTGGGTACGAGGTTGCTAATAATCTTCTCTATGAGTTTTCTTAGTTTGTCAATTATGTTTAAAAATATAATGACCCTCTTGTTATAGTAGAAGATAACCTCATATCGACGAAACTGGAACCTGTTCGCATTCTGGAATCTGTCCACATTATCTGACGAAACGGTGGAAAGACAAGATTGAGCAATAAGACTGTTTCCAGTTTTATTTTAATGGATTTAATGGATTAGCGTGTTTCTGTCAAAATAACAAAGAAGTCAAAAGCATGAGGGAGATTGGTATTAGCATATGGCATACCATATTATTGTGCATCATTGCTATATGTGGTTTGTTATGTAATATATTCATCTTTTTGTCGGTATTTAAGAACAGAACCCTTAGAAAAAAACCATATGCTGTATTGGTTAGTCTAGCAGTTTGTGATTTGTTCAAAGTGATTGTTATTATCAATATTGTAATATACTTTGTCATTGATGATATGAATCATCTGTGTAGAGCAGCAAGTGCTTTGGGTATGCTCCTGTTATATGTGACAACATCTCACTTAGCAGTTGAAAGTATTAATCGATGTGTCATGATTATTTCACCATATAAATATTTGCAATTAATGAAGAAGACGTATGTGGTTGTTGTCATGTCATTACTATGGATACTGCCAATTTTCTTCACAATTATTCTACCATTTTTATGGCTTAAACCGCAATGGGATCATTCTCTTACTTTTGATGCACACATGTTCGGCTGCTTCGTCGAGGAGGTAAAACATCACAAACCAAATGCTACACATGAAAATGGTTCCTATATAATTATTATGCAGGGATCATTTTTCGCATTGCCACTTTTCGCTATGTTTGTGTCGTATGGACTGATATTAAATATTGCTTATAAGAATGCGAAAAACATGCGTCACGTGGAATTATCATCATTTTCAGAAACATCAATTTCACCGGCTGTTACCACGTCAACGTACTCCAAACAAATCATCGGTATGGTAGTTGAAAGTTACCACGTAGCTGTAGTATCATTCGCAAATGAAACGTTCGAAATAAGCAAAAGCATCCAACATCAACATAGAAATGAAAACTTAGCTACAAAAGCCTCTCTTGAAATACGAAAGTTAATGAAAAAGCGAAAGAGAGAAATAAAAGCTTCAAAAACAGTCTTGGTTATAATATTATCGTTTATTATTTGCAATGCTCCAATTTTTACCATCACATGGATTGACTTAAAGCGAACAGATGGAGAGGTAAACTTAACAGTCAGACTGTTGTTGTTAAGTTTGTCTTTTCTACAAACGTTTATTGATCCTGTAATATATTTCATGAGGTTAAAAGACTTCAAAAACTTCTGCAAGAGAGGTAAACGCTTTTGCCATTACGGTGGGGAGAACAACAATAAGAAGAAATTCAATGAGGACAGTAGCCAATAGTCGCGAAGTACTGACTTCCTAATATATAGACATACTCTCGCAATGGACTATTTTTATTCTATATCCATCTTGGGCATACATTTTCTTATCCTTAAAATTTCTAAGGGAATAAATATACTGGTAATTTTCCAAGGGTTTGCAGGACGAAACATCATATAACATGATAGATCATATAATAGTTGTAAGTCCACGGCTAAAAGTTACTTTCTGCAATATTTCCAGGCGCAAATTGTTATTTGCAAAAAAAAATTAGAATTTGACCCCTTTTCAAGAACTTTGGGTATGGACATTTCAGTAAAACAACAATTTGTGCCTGGAAATGTTACCGAAAAGAACTTTTAAATATTTTGTGCATAGTGTCCTCTGAAAGGAATCATATCATTGGTAATTTCTTTGTTATTCTGAAAGGAATCATATCATCGGTCATTTCTTTGTTATTCTGAAAGGAATCATATCATCGGTCA
>JANTOQ010536679.1:0-10979 GCA_027564595.1 Bythotiara depressa | reverse complement strand
ACATACATACATACATACATACATACATACATACATACATACATACATACATACATACATACATACATACATACATGGTGGTTCTCGCGGAAATAAAGTTCTTTCACAGGTCCCAAGAAGTCATACCGGCCAAAAACACAAACTCGTTTCTTATCAGATAATGATTTTTGCCAAAACTAATGTTTTTAAGATGGCATGACTTCAAGGAACCGTTACAAAATGATATCCGAGATACAATACTTGATGTTAGCCATTAGGCCGAGAAGCGATCAAGATCCGCGCGTCTTAAGTCAATACTAAAAAAGTAAACTGAAAAAGTTGAATCGATCATTTCTTGTAAAAAAGTTTTCTCCTTACTTGTGGCACGTTAGTTAATCTAACTCATTTTGATTAATTTTGATTAATTTAGCAACTAACCGGTCACCATAGCATAAGTGAATGATTACGGGTAAAATTAACTGGATATTGCTACCTGTTTTCCATACAGCGATCTTTCTCGAGCGAACTTAAATTCTATTGTTTATTCCGAGCGGATATGGCCAATAGCCAATCAGAATGTAAAGGCCCATTTCCATTAATGCGTTCTTTTCCGCGCGGGCGGAGCGCACGAGTTGAGAAAGTTGAAAATTCTCAACTTCAATGGCGAACAAGCGCACAAAAGAAAATTGAGCATGCGCAAAAACGTTCGCTCCTCCCGCGCGGGCAAAAATACTGTAATGGAAATCGGCCTTGAAAAAAAATTCAGAGCGGAAAAGATCACTGTATGGAAAACCGCCTTTAAACGTAACTAAAACGGGTCACAAAGATATCTAAGGTCTAATATGGTCTCTAAAACTACAAACGTCCGATTACCAGTGTATTTTACTCAATACAAACAACATACAGATTTATAAACAAACATCAGACTCATATAAGCATTATGACAAAAAATATATATAATAAAGATTTCAGCGATTCTTTATCGTGCTTAAATTAATGTGTAGATTCACACAAACTTATACCCAAAATTAATGGAGGTTGAAAGTTAGAATAACACAGTCAGTTCAGAGAGCAACGGGCTGATCCCTAGAAGAGAAGAGATCCCGAGGGACCAAAAATCAAAGTTTTCCTTGTACTACTCGTTTTTCATGGACAGTGATAATGGGTATGTTTTAAGTGGCTAGCCCCCGTAGCTTCAAGGCATATAGACTCCCTATTCTTCCCAAAAGGGGCACGAGCGAAAGTTCTGGTTGCATTTAAAGTACCCATTTTTGCTACGGAAGCTCCCTCCTCGGCTCGTGATGAATCAAGCGTGTTGCTACCTCTCAATCAGACAACTCTGTAATTGACCTAACGATTAAGAGAGAGGTCCTCCTCACATTAATTATAATCAGTGACTAATTATAATTAATGTGAGGAGGACCTCTCAGTGGTTAGGGATCGAACTCAGAACCCTTGTGCTCCCGCTACGCCACGACTGAGCAAACGTAATCCTGTTAGAGTTCATAGCTCTATCAATTGTTATTGTTTTTACAAAACATGCCTATGACATACTATTGGTGCTATAATTAACGCCTGTGAAAGGTATCAGTAGCCACGAAAAGGCGGTTGTACGCTTCCACGGCGTATAAGCGCCTGGTACCTACCAGTTGATCATTGAGCACATTATTCTGGAGATGATCTCAATGAGAAAGATTAATAAACAATAGTAATATGCAGAATCGGCTAGATATACCAAAAGTACATGAACAAAACGTTCTGTTATTTATTAGCACAGCAAAAGTTTATACGGAAGTCATTCGAAAACAAATATGGCTGCTCGAGATGGTCATTTTATATCTTCTCAGTTACTAGTTCGAAAATTACAAATATATACAATAACACTATTAATTTTAACTATAGCAGAGGCAAAAACTGAGGGTATTTACAGATCGAGTGATCCAATGATCCAGTTCAATAATGACACAATATTAGATCACTTAACCAGTAGTAAAAGAGTATGGATAGTTGAGTTTTTTTCAAGTTTTTGTGGTCATTGTGTTTCGTTTGCACCAAAATGGATACGTCTTTCTTGGGAGTTGAAAAGTAGGTTTTTAACATCACATATATATTAAGTATTGTGAATACGTGTTAGTGAGTAGATAGCTAAATAAGTTGATTACAACGTTCCTGAACGTTGTGCGTGGAAGAGTGCACGGTTCGCGCACACATGATATGATAGATGGATAAGATGAAGTTTATTAACTTTAGATTTATGAATACTATTATTTAATATTTGCTTGTATTTTTCAGCTAGTTTGCATTGGTAATTGAAGAGTCAGTGTCATGACGAGCTTATCTTTATTACTGTTTGTATTATCAACACAGATTTTTATACATATCAGGACAGGCTGTTTTAAGTTTTTTGAAAAGTTCTAAAAATTGTCTGATGACTGTTATCAAGGAGGGGGAAGGGGTTTAAAATTTATCCAGCCAATTGCTGTAATTAATTATGAAAATACATTGACAGGGCCACTTTTGTGGTAGCTAGCTACAGTTTGTTCAGTTTGTACAATAATATGATGAAAAATTAAATATATCCCAGGTTAAAATTAATTACATATGGAATAATGAGTTAAGAAGCCAAGGCTTTCAAGTTCGAGTGCTACCACTGGCACTGGTTGTCTGCTAAAACTCAGAAAACCTTGGATTGCTAGCCCACATTTTTTTGTGATATTAATTTTTTAGATTTTAGCTACTGTATAAGTGCAAAAGTTAATGTTTTTATTGGTATTAGATCACAAAAGTAGGGACCAAATTTAACTTTCCCAACAAAATATCACAGTTGCATGGATATTCGAACTTTTTGTTGCAATATTATATACAAATTGCGGAAGATCAATAATGGCAATCTCATAAATATATATAATAAAACTTGTCAGCACTGTATTATATTCATATGTGACTACAAAGTCAAATTAATTTACTTGGGCCAATAATATTACTCATTTTGTTTGTCTTAAGCCCAAATTGTTATCCAAGAAAAAGTATCAAAAAAGTTATTTGGGAACAAGCTATTGTAAGTAATTTTAAGATTAGCAGTGAGAGTAGAGTGCAAGGTGAGAAAGTATGGACTACCAAGCAAACTATAAACAAATCCTACACTGTTACAGCTTCCTGATATTTTGTATTCACATATGTTTTATTGCTGTATATATGTTGTAGGTTAATCTGGGTGCATTGTTTTTTAGATTGGAATAGATATGTGAATGTTGCTGTGATTGATTGTGCCTTGGAGCGAAATCTTGATTCATGTTCCTCCTTTGGCATAGAAATGTATCCCACTATTAAGGTAAAACTATTTCACTACATATTTGTGAAGTTGTCTGGTTTTTGCAAAGTTATCTACTTGAGTTGACACTGTTCTCTGACTCATCATAAAATATTTAAAGGAAATAAAGCATGTCTCCAAGTTCATAACATCACTAGGAAAGGAGCTGTTTATTAAAGGTTGTATTCAACTATCTTTACTATCTTACTTGTAGTTGTGAAGGAGAAACAACTTGTGGGGAAAACTGTAATCCTAAGGATAAGAACTAATGTTCATATAACAGGTTATCAATACTGTGATGGCCATAACAAGATTGACAACCATGTATTGCAATGTAATTATGGTGCTATGGCAAACCATTTTAAAAATTATATATATTTATGAAATTTAACAACTCTAGTCCCCTTTTCACCCACAAGAAACACCTCCAATACATGGGACACAATGAACAGATAGACTTCTGATTATGTACATATATGCTCTTGATTTTATTGTGATACATTTTTTAATTACTGTTTAAAGGGCAACTAACATTTAAAAATAAGTTTGTTTATATTTTAGCTTATAAACCTTTAAAAAGCATAAAAACATAATATATTTACTTATTTCCCTTTAGTTCTTGACTTAAAAACCACTAAAACTGCTTCTAAGTTATAGCCACACTCGGTCTTGTGAGTGGAAAAATACAAGTGCTGTTAAAATTTTATACCATATTTCGGTATATATATAATAAAGCCTGTATTTTTATTATTTTATATATCATTTTCATGTTTATAATTGGATTATTAAAATTTATCATCAACTTTGAAGACTTTTGACTGTCTATATTACGCAGTGTATCGAAGATATCAAAGATCAAATTTCAATTTGAATCAATACACATGGAAAAAAGACAACGATTCTAATTGATTTTAGGGCAGGTTACTTGTAAACAAGTTAATGCCAAGTGAAAGGTCATTTATGAAGTAAATCAGTTTTTAGAAGTTTTCAAAAGATAAAAAAATATATGCAGTTTCATGTATAGTAAACTTTGATACTCATGAACATTTTGAGTGGAATAATGTTGGCATAGTAATACACAAGTACACCAATGCATATTTTCCAGGCAACTAGATTATAATTCTTCATTGCTTGAGGCAAGGAAGTTAACTGTTAACTGTGGTTGTGTATATAAATTTTTGTTGTTGAATGGCAGCAAGCATTTTGGGAAAAGGCAAAATAAATGTAGGTGAAAACTCTTTAAACTATTAAAAAATCCATGTGAAGGACATTACAGACAAGATAAATTAAGCTGATTTTAGGAAGTGTGACCACTGAATACCTTTATAATTCTACAATAAAATTTAACATAAATAAATCAATTGATTAATATGCAGCTTTCATATGAAACACAATTATTGAAGTCAAGTCATTTCCTTAGAATATAACTTATATATTGTCTGTGACGGACATTACCTTAAAAAAGACATGCATTGAACCACTTGTGAAACAATAAATTTCCTCTGAAATGGTTAATTTAAAAAATAGATGAACAATTCCCTGTGAAATGTAATAAATTGTAGATTACATTTCTATTTGTAGCTAGAAAGGTAGTGGTTTATAAAGCTTTCAATAATACATGTGACAGACATTACAATAAAATGTGACTGACATTACTCATTTGTCCCACCAACTATATACTCTGTAATTCATTCAACGAACACTTGTCAGACGCTATTTTCTGTTTATGTATATATACCCTTTGTTCCTTTGCATTGTACATGACAAACTAGAACTTATCTAAGGGCTTACATTAACAGTACAATTCATATGTAACAAACAGGCTATTTTTAACAATATTGAATGGTTCTGTGCACGTAAATGAATTTAAAATATCTTCTTAAATACTAACTTAATAGGTAAACTGATTCTAGCATATTTTTCTAGCTGCATGCTTATCAAGTAAAGCCTCAGAACTAAAAAAAAATGGAACCATGTTTAATGTTACGGAAAATTATGAAAATGTGACGGACATTACTGACTTTTACTAAAGTCTTAAATGTGGTATAATTTTTTCTGTACTATGTAGTTACAAGCTATTTTTTGTAAATGTATATATAGAATATAAATAAAAATAAACAATCCTGGCAAGTAAGTTATATATATATATATATATTATATATAAAGGTTATAAATAAATATTAAAACTGTTTAAAAACTGTTTTTAATAGTAAAAAGTTAGTCAAAATCTATATGCTCACAACTGATGCTCTATTTTCCCCAAATCTTCATCAGTTACTTAACTTTGTATGTCCCCCATTTGTTTACTAGTTCTGGAACTTCAATTACTTGTTTCATGTTCTTCACCATACAATCAATTTCATCATCTTGGTTAGGCCAGCGCAATCCACCTGTACACTTGGTCATTGCACGAATACTTGCTCCAACATTCCCACTATATACTTCTCTATGATCACTCCAGGGAATAATTCTCCTTCATACTCCACATTCACATAATTTTCAGCTTTCAAATTTGTACCAGACAACTTACTGCATTGTTTATCATACCATTTATCAACATCAATTGCTGTGTTATCTAACAGTGGAAATGTACAAACATTAAATGATATATTATACTCATAGGCCATTAATTAAACTGTCCGCCATCACGGAAGTGTAGGTTCTAGATCACTAACGCAAACGTAATTGAAAATAACCAATTATGCTTGCGCCAAGTACTTACATATTTTTACCATGGCTGCTCATGTAAGTCAAATTTATTTTTCTCATTATTTTTAAAATCAAATGTTTCGATATAATCTTTTTTTTTCTCATTATTTTTTAAATCAAATGTTTCGATATAATCTTTTTTTCTTTTGAAATAAGAAACACAACTCTTGTTCTAAATAGAAAGGATGCTTCCGTATTTTTGTCTAGACATCAATCATGTCATAACTTATTTAAAATGATATCGCCACATAAGCATTTGCAAAGTTAAGAATTTGTTATTTCCTGAGTCGTGCATGCATATTTTTCTATTTAATGACAAACGCGTCGGTTAACTTACTTCCCTGGAGTGTTTAATTTTTTTATCTAGTGCTAAGAGCCACTGAAATAGAAGAAATACATATTGATAGTGAATTTTAATATTAAAATTATACCAAACTTTTGAAGTTTGCAACCAATTTTATTATGTCATTTGTGTTTTGTAAACGGCTGTGATGAAGAGTGTGTCTTTTGGGGAATTTTTTATAGGGCACGTGCATGACCTGCTACATTGATTGACTTGAAGAAGAAAAAGATAATAGAATAATAAATGATTTTTGACATTTCATTTCAATTAACATTTTAACGTAAGCAAGATAGAGGCTGAGAAGAAAAAAAAATTTGCGGACCCTAAACCGACCTCGAAATGGCTTTGCCAACCTTAATTTTACCCTAGGTCGGCAAAATTTCACCGGATTTGGTTGGCACTTACGTGCCGATCTAAGAACCTTTGAATTTCGAGGGCTGGAAAACATGGGTTTAATTAACAACACCTAAGTTTTTTTCCTCAGCTTTATTTTATTTATTTTAAAGGACTCGTACACATAATTATGTTTCTCTGGCTAGTTACATTGGCAAAATATTCACGTAAGAAAGTTTATTATTTTACTTACACCAACGTAATCGTCAGAATTGAAGATTTTCGAACCTTTCGGCTCAAGGTTCAGTTTTAGGACCCCCCTACTTTTTCTGCTTTACATAAATGATTTAAGGATACTGTATACACTCCTTCTCAACATTTTTAGAAAAAAAATTTTATACCATTTGAAAGTTCTAGTGATATATAACATTTATTTGAAATAAGAAATAAAAATTTTAGTTTGGAAAGGGGGAAAACGAAGGATAATTTATTTTTCCTTAATATTCCTATATGTAATTGTATATATATATATATATATATATATAGTACAGCTTGAAAGTAATGTTAGTGTCCACGCAATTTGCGCGACACATTAAGCAATTAAATTATTTCAATACCCCTCACGATTTGTATTGTTCTTTCACGAAGCTAGCAAAACCTTTTTCTTTCCAACATCTGCGCATAATACACAAAAGCTCTGCAAGCCATTTATTGTTCGGACATGCAGCATTTAAGGATCATTGTCTGCCTTCGCGAGCTTTCACGTTTCTTTTGTTTCCAAAGGAGCATTTTGTATTCCCAAAACAATTTTGTAAAACACAAGCCACTAACTAAACATGGCGACTCTCCTACATTTGATGAGAAATTCACCTATTCAATATGAGTTAAAAATACTTCCAATAAATATACAAAGTATAAAACAACGCGCATTATTACATGCTTACAATACGTTTATAGTGTTATATATTTAGCAATGTGGTCTACTAATACCCCCTGTATTTCTGCATTCAAACCAGAAGAAATTTATTAGTGGTGGTAGTGTTTACTTTCTTTTTATCAGTAAATATTAGTCTTATTTTGTCTTGGATTTATGTTTGCTACGTAACTCTGTCGTGGGTGTAGAGACAGATTTACAAATGTGTCGTTCTAATCTGACAATATCGGACATTTATTGTTGTGCAAACTTTCCATGACAAATACTAAATGTTTAGTTTTTACGTCAAATGATCTAATCTCATGAGTGAAAAGAGAGTGTTCAACAAAGTCCACAACAAAGAATATCAATAACGACTTGCAGATCCTGGTTCATCACAGCATATAAAACGTTAAAATAACTTCTCACGTCACATCGTGACACTCATCAACATCATGTTAATAAAATTAATTTGCAGCACTTTTTCTTGATTACACTTTTAATTAGGAGTGTAGCATGGGACGCAAAGTAACAAGTGTTAATGACTGTTTTGAAGTTTTTTTATCGTTCAATTTACCCCCTGTATATCGTTCCGCCAATAAGCAAGATCAAGTCTGCTTACTAATTTAATAATGAAACAACGATCGTGATTACTTGGAGAGAAAAAGAAACTATTCATCTAGTTAACAAGAATGAAAAAATGGCACCAGTAAATCAAGTTTTTACGGGTACTGTCTTTAATATTTATAACGGCAGATTTGCAAACAAACGTTCTTGCCAAATCTTTAACCCTTTAATGCACGTGCATACGTCTTGGGACAACCTCATACCCATGACCTCCTTCTCTTTTTGGTAATGAATGACGCCCATCCGATATCAAAAAGAGAAAGAGACCCTGGGTATGAGGTTGCTCTTGGGAGTTAAAATTATGGTGAACAAGAACGTAAAAAACCGGGGGCTAAGATAAACATTACAATAAACTTACCGTATATAGCCCCCCCCCCCCCCTGTTTATTAATTTACTGCGCTAACACAGCGGAGATTCTGGCGGCTGCTGTATAGAAGAAAAAGGTATAAAGATATAGCTACGTTTTTTGAAAAGTATGGTTATTAACGCTAATGCTATGTAAATGACGGTAAATAATTTCATTTTAATTTTATTTACGGTCAATTCATACGACTTAATGGTAAATAAATTTATGGAAGGTCAATTTCTAAATATTTACCATGACAAAATAAAATAAATAAATTTACCCTAAGAAAAAAGAGTGATTTGAAAATACCGCTTCTTCCTATGTATAATATAATATTACCACCGTGGCAAATATATAACACTGAAGTAAGGTTATTAAACAAGTTGTACAGTTGGAAAAGATGTTGTTTAAATATCTGCACTCTGGATTTATTATGCGGTTTTATAATTTAAAATTGCTAATATAAGCCTAGAGCTTCGTATTCGATGATACGAAGTTAACCTTCAATTGGCAATATGAGTACTGGAGGATCTGAAAACGAGGCTACTGTCACCAATACGCCGTTTATTAAAAAAGGAGCAGACCCAGACTGTGCAAAGCCTCGTTTCCAGATCTTCACTTCCTCATACTTTCCGATGTGAAGCCTAGAGCTTCGTATTCGATGATACAAAGTTAACCTTCAATCGCCAATATGAGTACTGGAGGATCTGGAAACGAGGCTACTGTCACAAATATGCCGTTCATTCAAAAGGGAGCAGACCCTGGACTGTGCATAGCCTCGTTTCCGGATCTTCACTTCCTCATACTTTCCGATGCGAAGCCTAGAGCTTCGTATTCGATGATACAAAGTTAACCTTCAATCAGCAATATGAGTACTGGATGATGATCCGAAAAAGAGGCTAGTGCCACAAATACGTCGTTTATAAATCAAGCAGACGCAAATGGTGCAGCCTCCTTTCCAGATCTTTGTTTCCTCTTACTTTCCGATGTGAAGCCTTCACATCGGAAAGTATGAAGAAACGAAGATCCGGAAACGAGGCTATGCACAGTCTGGGTCTGCCACTTTTTGTATAAATGGCATGTTTGTGGCACTAGCCTCGTTTCTAGATCTTGCGGTACTCACATTGCCGATTGAAGGTTAACTTCGTATCATCGAGTACGAAGTCCTAGGCTTGTAAAGGAATATGAGGAAACGAAGATCTGGAAACGAGGCTGTGCACAGTCTGTGTATGCTCCATTTTGTATATAAACCTCGTATTTGTGACAGTATTATTATTAGTAATTAATTTTATAAGAAAACTGTGAAACGTTTATGAATGCTATCATATGCAACAAGAATATCTAAGTATAAAAATAATATACCCTAGAGAAGTTGCCGTCTATGCATTCGGACCTGACTGTCTGGAACAATTTTCATCCTTAATTTTCAGTCCTAGAATGGACACATTATTGTGGTGCGAAAAGAAGGTTTAGCAATTTAAAACATCCTGTAAAAGTTTATTTTACTCTATCATCTGGATCTGGTAATTAACCATGAGGAAGGCCACTATTTTTATTTTAGAGACATGTTTAGATGTGCACTTAACCTGTTGTGATTATTAATCATATATGTTAACCACCTAGATATACCTTAAAATAATATACGCTCCATAAGTGACGCGTTTTTTTCGTTTCACTGCAGCTTTAACCCTATAATGCCTGAATCACCTCCTGCCAAGTTTTTTAATAGGATCTCTTATACTTTTATGACATGGGTGACTTTCCAATTAGTAACAACTGCGGAAAAGGCAAAACTGTAAATATGTGAATATGGACTTGAATTGGGAACATCGTTAAGACAAAAATATCTATCATCTTAAAAATAACAAGACGTGTTTCTCATAGAAATGCATTTTATTAACATTAACGGAAGATTTACGAACCCCCTGAATTAAAAGTGACGGCACAGATCAACAGGGGAGCATATCTGGTGAAGACATATTTGTGTAAAGAACTCCCCCCAATAGTATTCGTTACTAATTAATCTTAATGTGATTTAATGATTTATTAATAAGTACGACTGTTCCTAAATTAAACAACATTCACAAGATTCTCGTGGGACTTTTTCATACTTGTGAAATTCAATACATGATTAAGAAAGCAGAAGTACTGCAGAGATTTATGTCAATTTCCAATTTAATTGTCAGTATGAGTCAGCAATACAAACGTCAAGCTTGGAAATAAAGAAAACGCCTGACCTGCGGTCGTCGCACGACATGTTTGAAGAAAAAAATTAGGCGTGCGATTTTTAATAGTTTAATCTAGGTTTTAGAGCCTTAACAATCAGACGGGGGTCACATACCATCGTTTAATCTACGTTTTAGAGGCTTAAAAATCGAACTAACGGTCATAGATCGTCATTAAATCTACGTTTTAGAG
>JANTOQ010536568.1:0-10979 GCA_027564595.1 Bythotiara depressa | reverse complement strand
GATTGTAGATTAACGTTTAATTAACATTCAAAATTTAAAATAACAATAACTTTAACTTATTTTGTTAAAACACGGTATAATATTTAAGAAAGGGCGTAACTCGACGTGTCATCAACTTTGATTAACGCTCAAGTTACGCCCCTGCTACTAACTCTATGCGTCATCAACTTTGAGTAACATTCGAGTTACGCCCCAGACCGTAACTCGATTCGTAGTTAACTTTGATTATCAATCGAGTTAAGTTAACTAGACGTGCTCTAAATATTTAGTAAAATCCGAATTATGACGTCATTGATGACGTCATCAAGGGGCGTAACTCGAAGTTGTTGTAACTCGAAGGGCATAACTCGAAGGGCGTAACTCGAAGTTTCCCTGACTCTATCACAAGCTGTATTAGATCTAACCATGTCGATGTCACAGCATATGGTTGATATGAAAAAAAAATGTCCAACCAGGACGATCTAACCACGAAATTGCAAATTATCGGTACGGCGGTGCGCAATCATCTTACCCATACCCAGTCGTATAGGATTTAATTTTCAGCAAAATTACGTTGGGTATAATCGATCGGGATATCAGCAAAACCTTAATTCAAGATGGCAACGACAAGGCAGCGGCGGGAAGTCAACAAAGTTTCACATGTCTTAAGACCAGCGCATCTTAGGTACTTCCACCACACTGCACTGACTGGGATTGTTTAGTATGAACGGTGAAGTGGTGTGGATAGCTTTCCTAAGAATTGGGCTATCCGGGGATTTATGATATCCTGATACAAGAATGAGAGGTAGAAATTGATGGGAAGCCAGCAGGACAAACGTGTCACTGTTAATATTTCAATTATTTCATTTTATATTTTGACGTCACAGAGAAGTATTCAACCTTGTGTCAAAAGAGACAATCGTAATTGTCCTCCCGTAATGAACGCTTACGTTTAACTTAAGTACATAAATATCCACTACATTTCTGTGTTGTTTTGTTGTGAAATTTATTTGTATCCGCTTCTACCAGAGAGGAAAGTAATTTCCATGTTGTTTTGTTGAGAAACCATTTGTATTCCCGCCACCAGAGAGGAAAGACATTTGTGTGCTGTTTTGTTGTGAACTACATTTGTATTTTTCTTCTATTCAAGTAGGGATATTCTTAATTGGTCAATATCAATTAGCTGGCAGTATTGTCTCACGATCGTTATATTACCTGAAACCGGCATCCATGAAACACCGTCGTGAAGTAAGAAATGATTCCTCGGTAAAACCTCCAAAGTTATGGTTTCCGAAAGAATACCATGTAACAGGACTATTAAAACTACCTTATGGGGATATTGTGGAACCCTTTGAAGCATGGTATTCTGGAGATAATAAGATGAGTCGAATAGATTATTACGGAGGTAAGATAAAAATGTGTTTTCGAAAATTTACTCATAATATATAAACAGATTAACAGATTGTAGATCCTGGAACATGGTGGTCTAAATTCTAGATTTCGGGAAGGTGCGTTTAGAAGATTATTCAACGGACTAGAAAGAAGGGTCTGTGAAGGATCTATGTGGAGAAGAGTGCTTAAAAATCTCACTTCTTTTTATAGGAATGGACAAAACTTTCCAGAGAGAAGATATTGGGGAACATGGCTTTGCCGCCAAAATTGTTCCTGAATATTCAGAAAAGAATAAAAAAACATTTAAAGGATGTTTGCATCATGTTGGAACGAAACGATTCCCTATCAAAGCACAAAGTATCGTTCCCTCTCCGAAACTATTTAAGGTAAAGTTCATGAACAATTTCATATTCCCAGTCTTTTCGTCATATGAGGTGTTTTAGTAGATGAAGAGCAGCACTCATGACTTCCAATCACGTTCCTAGTTAATTTTGCCTTCTTACCGCTAGTGGACGGTGACCTCATCAAAAAATTGTGTAGCTACTACCAATGATGATACTTGTTTCCAAAATAAACGAATATTGAAACATACTTCAACATTTTTATTTGGTACGAAATATCCTATGTACGGTATACAATACAAGAAAATCTATCGTTCTGAAATTTATTACATATTATTTATTGAGAGTGTATTTAATGCTTCGTTTGGTTTACGAAGAAACAACGATATCATGGTTTTCATGAGAATACCGTGTATCTTCAAATATTTTAGTGCGGAAACTGCCATGGTTAACAAACAGGGTTCCAACATAGAACCAGTTTTTGGCAAACAATTTACCTTTCTCGAATCTCATGAAAATTAGAAGTTTATTTTTATATTCTTTATATTCAGATTCCTTGTCAAAAAAATATACATATGCATAAAAATTCCAATGCCATACACCAAACAGAATGGTTGTTTGTTTTATCATTTTCAAAGTTATTTCATATATGAGCTTAACTTTATTCTTTAGTTGACAACCTTTAAAGGATTAATGCTTGTGAAAGTAAGGAAGGAAGCAAGAATACGATTTTAAATATTTCTTTATGTTTTTTTTTAGTTTAAGGGTAACTGCAAGTTGAATAATAGCACATCATGTTGGAAATGGGAACATACGTTTACAATTCTAACGAAAGAAAATACGTATAAGTTGTACACTACACGAACGAATCCTACAATACCACTCAAATATGAAATGATGGGTTATGACACTTTGCTGACGTCGTATTATGATAAATATATACTCGAATATAAACAATTCGAACCTTGGACATATGATTTCGATATCTTTGAAATTCCGACAGGTAAATAAATTGTTTTTTATTATGGTTGTTATATATCTTGAATTACAGTCAATGTCCCGTTTCTACATTTTGAATAATTTCTTTAATGGAAACTGGCTTTGATTATCTTATCTCAGTCTCTCTAGTAATGAAAGCAGCCAACAGAGGTGTTCTAAGAAACAGTTAGTCTAGAGGTGTGTCAGTAAGTGCTGTTCTAGCAAAATGATGTTTTAACAGCAGGTCTAGTAAAATGATGTTATTAAGAGCAGGTTTTACTCTCCTTAACAAATTGTTTCAACTCTCGACTTTGTATATCCTGGAATAACGAACTGTTCTAAAGAGATATGGATTTTGGATTGTTGGCAAAAAAAGGTGTTATAAGAAAATATATATATTTATTTGTAAAGTTTCCTTTATATATATAATTCTCTATGTAGGGGTGGTCGGCCAGGGGTTGGGAAGGAAGAAATGTTTTTAAATCATTTATGGGTTTAGGGTTATGGATTATGAGATAGGATCTGTGTTAGGGCATATTTAAAAGTAAAAAAGTAAAAAAATGCCATAACCCTGACCAATTCCAATATTAATAATGATTATCATAAAAATAGCAACATTTTTATAGTTTATGATTATCATAAATTTTGTTTTAGAGGACTTGTTGGAATATGTTAGCTGCTTCTGTAATAATGAATATGTTGGCTGCTTCTGTAGTAATATGCCTGAGAGTATATCTGCTAACGAGGCTAGTAAACTAGCGAAACTTAGTAGGTCTTAGTTGTAGTTGAGGTTTTAAAATTTTGTTGCATCCAATGCAGACCAAACTCAACTTAACAGAAATATGTAAAGGAAGAAGAAATGAAAGATCAATTTTGGGTAATTAATAGGTCTCAGATTTTTTCTCTTTTCAGACTTAAAATCAAGTCTTGTTTTTTGTAAACCATTTAGAAAACGTAAACGACAACTAACCCCTATGAGTTTCGTTTCCTTACTATCTTTGTAAGAGCAAGTACATGTGTACAGGCGTGTTGTTAGACAGAAGAAGAAAAAAAAGAATCGAAAAACTTTTGGGAATATTTTATAGTAAATCAAGACAATTATTAATTCAGCATCTCCTTAAATAATTTTTATTTTTATTTTTGTTTTCTTTGACTGGTGATTTGTTTTTACAGACTTGCACTGCTTCGATTTTCAAACTAGCGAGGCCGATGAAGCGGCCATATCATCGTTTAATCCAATGTTAGAATTCATATCGCACCAAAACGAACACGTTCCGCAAATCACAAGCCATTCAGATCATTTGAACAAGCGAAGCAAACATAAAGACGGAGGTGGTTATGATTTAACAAAACATTTAGCTAAACATCATTTTGAGTTAGTAATAGAAAGCATATTTCGTGACTATAAAAATATTTTTAACAAGAATTATAAAGATGACGTAGAACATGTAAAGAGAAAGGACATTTTTAGGCACAATATGAGGTATGTGTTTTTTTAATCTATAGTCAGATATTTAGCAACTATCTACCATATTTTGTTTGATCTATTTTAGACTGATTAAATCTGTTCGTAAAAAAACTTGTATATTTGTGGTTTTCACTGCCAAAAAACACAAACATTTCATGGGACTCTACTTGTCATGCTAGTCGCCGCCAACCAAATTCAAATCAAGAAGCCTACCTTGATAATTTGTATCCTTTATCTATAATTTGATACATTTTCGTTTAATATCAGCAATGGAGATGACTCAAAATATAATATAAATGATGAACTTTAATATTTGAGAGATATTCTACGACCAGCTGACCGCGCTTCCTTTAGAGCATCTGTGGAGAAGAGTGGTGTAGTAGCTTGTCCTGTACACGGTTTTAAACAGAATGTAAACAAGAAGAGAAAAGCTCTTGTTTTTGCTAAATTTTTATTCTTTGCGTTCATATAGCAAATAAATCAGTGACAATTTAATAAATATATAAATAATCAGGATTCATGATTGTTTTCATTCCTATCTTGAATGGGACAACATTTTGCAGAAATGATCGTTTCATTAGTTAGTTATCTCCTTAACTACTCTGGGACAACATCAGAACTCTTTTGTATACATGTTTTTTAGTTTGTGTTGTGTTTTTCTGCATTGTCCTATTTTCAATATTCGATTTGTCTCGGAAGAAATTGACATTGACAGCAGTACTAAAGTACGGGAAATCTTATGATAAACTGAAAAAGTACGGCAACTTCCATGCGCACTCCTTCGCAGTGGTTTAAGAGCATTTGGAATTACTAAGCAAGCAGGATTTAAAAAATTATATTTATGCTAAAGTATATTTTCCAATTAGATTCATCAATACACGCAATCGTCAACATTTAAACTACAAGCTAAAAGTGAATCACTTCGCCGATGTGACTGACAAGGAAATGCAGCGTTACAAAGGTCTCTTAAATGAAAGTTACCATGACTACCAAGCACAATCTTTTGTTGCACCAAAATTAGATCTTACTATTACGCCAATACCAGAAACATTAGACTGGCGTGAGTATGGTAAGTAAAAGCGAACTATAGCTCCAATTCTTTCTTATACAATTAAAATTCTTAATAGACCCAACGGTCAAATCCTTTTTAATTTCATGCGTAAAAATTAGTATTTTTTGCATGAACGCGTACGAATTTAAGAAGGCTTTGATGGTCGACGTAGTGTAGTGAAAACAACCATTATGTTTGGTGTATGACATTGACATTTTCAGCAAAGGCATATTTTTTGACGAGGAATCTGAATATGAGGTCAGTTTTTTATAAAAACAAACTTTAAATTTTCATGAATTCGGGAAACCTACGATAGAATGAAGGGGAAGTTTTGTACATTTTCTTCTGATCTGAAATTTCTTGACTTCAACTCAGTTTCACAATATACAAACTCCAGGCATGAAATCTGGCCATAACTTTCTTCTTGTGGGAATTTGCATCAGTTATAAAAGGTTACCAGGAGAAGAAGGCAAATAAAAATGTTCAACAGTATTCTTATCTTATGACAATGTCGGTTTTATGTTTCGATGTAACTTAGGAGAAGTTTTGGTTTATGTATTCTAGGTGCTGTCACAGGTGTACGGAGTCAAGGAATCTGTGGTTCTTGCTATGCCTATGCAGTAACAGGTGCTATCGAGGGCGCATATTACCTGAAGGTTAGTCCGTTTCTTATGCAATAACAGGTGCTATCGAGGGCGCATATTACCTGAAGGTTAGTCCGTTTCTTATGCAGTAACAGGTGCTATCGAGGGCGCATATTACCAGAAGGTTAGTCCGTTTCTAAGATAACTACATAAAAATAAAACGTTTTGTGTGTTTGATCATTATGCTGGCTACAGCTGTGATGAAATGGCGAAAAATATATTGGTTTTACTTCATTCTAAATGTAGAATGTGTGTTTTTGTAAATGTATTAGTTGGGCTACACGCTTTAACAAACAAAAAGAACCGTTAAATTTTGGCTCAGGCTCAGTGTTCTTAACATGTTATTAACTGTTGTGCGAAAGCAGTTATTCTAAATGTGAAGTACTTAATCTTAGCATCCTAAATAGCTTTTTAAACTCAACTAATGTTGTTCAAAATTGCTTTTAACGACGGCACTAGTGAAGTTAGATGGCGCAGAAATTGTTGATTAATAAAAATAGTAATTATAGATATTTCTTTCTTGAACTCCTAGATCGCTAAGCCACAGTTTTTATCTTAAAAAATTGATCTTTCATTTGACCGTATCGTCAGCCTTGTAGCCTGTGTTCTATCTCGCCGACCCATGCCAGCGAAGCGATTTGTTGCACTTGAGTGCGTCGGAAGTCCCGTTGTTCTAACAAAATGTGTTCTGAAATAAAAGATCGTACACGTTAATGAACGTTTAAAACTTCTTCTCGTATATATCATGTATTTGTATTTTACTACAAATCAAATCACAAATTTCTTTAGAAAAGTATGTTTTCCAAAATGCTCACATTAAAAGTTCATGTATGTTATAGAGGTTAAATTATATTTTCACGTCACATTTTTGAATTTCAATTTAGACAGGTGACTTAATAGATTTATCTGAACAGCAGATAGTTGATTGTTCCTGGGGGTTTGGTAACAAAGGATGTAAAGGAGGATATCCTTACCGAGCTATGAAATGGATTATCAAACATGGCGGGTTGTCCACGCAAAAGAGTTACGGGAACTATCTAGCTCAGGTGACGACAATTTCTGTTATATTGTTAAAACTAGGTGACTTCTAGACAAGAAATGCAAGCATCTACGGTTTTTGCCACAAACACCTAAGTAGTAACTTCCCAAAAACAATATCACTTAGTAACCTCGTCCCGGGATATAATTAAATGTAATGAGAAAGAAGATGGTCAAATATTCTCGCAAACATGTGATTTTATTAGTATATAAATAATTCCTCTAATGTAACTCGAAATTTTGTGTAAATTTTATTTTTGTTGTAGGATGGGAACTAGGAAATATAATAACAATATGGAAAGAATTTGTCCCAGTATGTCCCAGTATGTCCCGACCCGACTCAAAGGCTGTGTCATGTTTGTCAAAGGCTGTGTTGTATTTAATAAAAACAAACATGTATAAACATGTGTTCTTATTTTCAGGAAGGGTATTGTCATTTCGACAAAACAGTAATCGGAGCATCAGTCGAAAGTTACTACAACGTTTCAGCGGGTAATTCAACAGAATTAAAGATGGCTCTTTCTTTGTATGGACCTGTTACTATTTTAATCAATACTAGACCCAGATCTTTCAAGTTTTATGATAGTGGAATCTATTTTGATAAAGATTGTGGTAAGTTTCCTCAAGATTGCAATTTAAATATAAAACATGCATTAGGTTATTACACCTTGTATGAGGCCCTTGTATGATTACAAGAAATGCACTATTGCTACAACAAGGCTTCTTATGCCTCGTTGCCATATAACAGACACAAAATTTTCATTTAAGGGGTTAGGAGGTACATAAATTTCCTCTATATGATATCATAAAACGTTTCATTTGTATAACTTAGGGTTTAATCTGTTGAAAATTTCTAATAACAATTTACAAATAACGGCTCAACTACGATTGGTTGATATGTTCCCTATTCTGTTAGAAGATGTGCACTTTGTTTGATATTATTATTTTATCGATTAACGAATGTTTCTTCTGAGAACAATCAAACCTTTCCTAATGCCCCATTTCCACTGTCTACTTTTTTCGCGATTGTCCCGCAGATTTTTGTTATTTGCATTAAAGCGTTCGAGTGACTGAATGAATAGGTTGAAGAATTACTACTCTTTAGGCCGATATTTCCTGTTAAGCCAATCATGATCTAGAAAGCAATGTCCTCGACAAATTATATCCCTATACCCATATCTGTAAAAGCTTTCTAAGTTTAATGTTGAAATATTTATTTCCATATTTAGACCAGAAATTAGACCATGCAGCTCTGGCTATTGGTTACGGAGAAGAAAATGGTGAGGAATACTGGCTCGTAAAAAATTCATGGTCGATATCATGGGGCACAAAAGGATATATGAAAGTTTCTGCTAAACATGATAATTGTGGAGTTACTCAAAAGGCTGTGGTGGTAAAAGTCAAAGTGAAATCCTAAGATTACTAGAGCACTTCACTTTGGGTACCATATTTGGATCGCACGACCTCGACACAACTGACAACAGAACAACCAATAATTATCGAGTAAAATGACGACGCTGCATGGGGTGTAACATTTAGCCGAAGGCTTACCCGGAGGGAGGTTGAAATTCACAAATAAAGTGCAGACAGCAACATCGTATGCCGATAGTGATAAAAAGTTTTTAATTCGTTTACCAAAACTCAAGTATTTAGTATAGTTTTCATTTGGTTTTTGTTATAGGAAAGTCTGTCATATTACATCACAAACAGCAACCGTTCATTAGATCATCTACGCTAGACGTATCACGTGCTATAGACTGACAATGATTAGATTTTGTATGTACTATAGACTTACACCTGTTTGATTTTTATATACACAGACTGGTTATGGTTAGAATTTTCGTTCCCTATAACATACCCCTGGGTTGAATCTCAATACCTTTTGGCCGGATTACAATTTCACAGCTCTTGTAGTGAACTATTGATCTTTCGATTGGGATAGTAGTATACACTTCTGACGTTGTTGCCAATTTTGATGTTTTACAAAAACAAATTGTAGTAAGAACAACCACATATTCAAATTCCCTCTTCCAAAATGAACCTGAGTGCAAACTTTCAACATCATACCAACAGCAGAACTGATTTTATGGCATTTAACACTTTAATGCATAGTGTTTAAGGAAATTATTTAGTGTTTAAGGAAAGGAATCAAATCATTGTTTATTTCTTTGTTATTTGGCTTTTATCAGAGAGTTGATAGAGATAAATTTGATAAAAGCTGATAAGATCTCTGGTTCCTCATTAAATTCTTAAGGTTTACAATGGGATGTTTAATATTACCAGGAAGTATGCTTATGTATTAAAGAGTTAATATTACCAGGAAGTATGCTTATGTATTAAAGAGCTAAATCCTGTAAAATTAAGGTTTTCAACTTACAATCATATTTGTTTTTATGGATATGTTTCTGTTGTAGCTAAGAAGTTGAAACCAAAATTAATGTTCCATAAGTGATGAGATTCCATAACGATGAGACTGTGTCGATATATAAATGTAAATAGACTTTTAGTTAAACATTTTCAGATTGCTTTTGAACTTTGCCGATAACGTAAGACGCAAAAGAACTTGACAGACCAGTAATGGATGTCACAATTATTTTATATCTTTATGGGCGTGGATGATTTAAACGTTGAGCTTCGTTTTGAAAGCTACTTCTCTCATCATCGGCTAGTGAGATTGGTGATAAATTTTGTTTAGTGAGATTGGTGATAAATTTTGTTTATATACAAATAAAGGAGGGTCAAATCTAATTACTTCACACCTCCACGAGCAACATTTTGCGGATGTAAAAGTGACAAGCAGGTTCAAGTACAAATCCCCCGGAAGATCGAAATATAAACCTTCACTCCTCTACGGGAAAGTTTTTTTTCACCAATCTCAGTGCCGAAGATGAGAGAAGTATGTCTCGAAACGTGGCCCAACGTTCAGGTCCATGTCATGATAAATATATCATGTCATTACGACACTTTCCCTAGTTTTCCATGAAGACACGTTAGCAGGTGTCAATCAACCAAGCTCCTAGAAAATACCTACCCTCACTTGTTCTAAGGACACCGAATAGGGTCCAGCTCGATATTTTTTGTGCACGGTTTCTATTAATGGCTGTGACCTGGTGTTGTCAGCCATCGTTAATCACTTTAGCTGCGGCGTTGTTCTCGTATATATATTTATATATATAGCATATATAGCATCAAACCCTAAACATATTCTTTGGAAATGTGTTCATTTTATAAAAAAACAGTGCCTAGAATCCTAGCGGCAGATTTTAAAAATTTGGTCCGGATCGCAGCAGGTATCGATTATATACACCACTGCAATTGTTTCAGAAATAACGTTTTGCCACTCAGAAGACATTGTACTGTAATGAAAGTTGCAATGTAAATGTAATGTCTTCTGTATTGCAAAACATGATTATTCCTAAAGTTATCACAAGCCCATTAAAAGGAGAGTCTAATCTTGTATTAGGATATAGACAACGTATTATCCAGGATGAGAAGAAAAAGAAAGACTTATTTTTCCACGCATTTTAGTGCAAAAATAAAAATATATAAAATATATGAAACAGTACACTACATAAATACCTCCCACAAAGCATGAAAATACCCCACTCGAATTTACTCGGAAAGCGAGTTTATATACGGTAGCGAGGTTCCTACACTCGTATATTATTTAGCTTTAAATAAATTTGTGGTAAGATATGTTATGTAAAATGTTATGCAGAAGTATATGTCATGTCATGGTTATATAATGATCCTTTAAGTGCACCCATGTAAATAATTCACATCTGTAAATAATATTTATCGAAATTTATTTATTGCGAATAATAATTTCATCTTAAACAGTTTCAATACTGCTCCTTCTACACTTCTTCTACTCCTTTTCTGCCTAATTTTAATTTTCCATAGTAATGAATATAATTAATTGTATTACATTGCATTGTATTGTATTTTATTGTATTGTATTGTATTGTATTGTATTGTATTGTGTTGTATTTTATTGTATTAAACGCATACTGTATATGTATGTATGTATGTATGTATGTATGTATGTATGTATGTATGTATGTATGTATGTATGTATGTATGTATGT
>JANTOQ010536457.1:0-10980 GCA_027564595.1 Bythotiara depressa | reverse complement strand
TTTCTGTTCTACTTAATGGTATAAATTTCTAAAAATTGCATTTTTTTCGATTTTTTCCCTGTGTGTATCCTTAAGGCGAAACGAAATACAGTTATTTCTCTCAAACCTTTGCTACATAATATACTACGATTTAAAATACAAACAAAGTAAGCTGTATTGCAGAAAGGAGTTAAAAAGTTGAGGCTTATTTTTCTCTTAATTTAATTTAATTCGTCTTCATTTGTGTACTTCAACAAAAGTTTCTGAAGTGGATCTATCAACCGTAAACAAAGTAATATTTACTTAAGACTGAAGTGGATCTATCAACCGTAAACAAAGGGATATTTACTTAAGAAACTTTTTCAACTTCATATCTGGAGCAAATAAAAGACTTGGATTAACTATAGTCAAATCCTGGTAACTCGAACCATCACGGGACCAAGAGAATTAGTCCGAGTTGACTAATGTTCAGTGCAGTGCAGTGCAGAGCGGAGTTTATGACTAACTAGGCAAGGGAGAATCGAAAAACAAGTTCAAGAGACTGAAAGTTCGAGCTATCCAAAGTGGAGTGACCTGAATTATACTGTATTCACAGTTACCACATATGCTCGATATTAAATTTGAGATAAATGAGAAAAATCACCTAAAATTCGTATTTTGCCTTATATGGCGAATGGATTTCTTCAGAAGCTAGATCCTACTTGAAGCATGAAGCCTTTAGTGTAATGTCTTACTATTTAATGGATAGAGAGTATTCTGAGCAAAACAATTAACGAGTGATGGAAAAGTTTTGGCGTCAACCACTATAACTATTAATGTCTAAATTACTCCAACTTCAGTCAATATATTTCCGTATTCTTCCTCTCCACAGTAGAGAGTATGTATGGTTCGTTCTGATGCAATCGCAAATCACCCCCTAAAAACACTCCTTTGACACCTCCCGCGATGACCCCTTGCGCAAACACTAAAACATCGTAAAACCTCCAAAAAATTGACACTCCCTTTCGACCCCATCACACCTCAGCGAAACTAGTGACGTCATCAGGGGAAATCCCCCTAAATTCATAAAGGTGAAGAGATCGCCATACTGCGCATGCGTAAATGAACCTGCCCTAGAATCCTGTCCACTGGAAAAATTATTACATATGCAAAACATATAATAAAGATGAATACATTCTTGAGAAATGCTATTAGTTCTTTATACGATGCTGTTTCAGCACCGCTGGCAGCGATACGCAATGCACTTGCAGAGAGTATGTAGAGTGTTCGTGAGTCCGTTAGTTCTTTATATAATAGGATTAGCGAAAGACTTGGTTATGGTCAAAACTTGCAGGATATTGTAGAAGATGAAGCTGTGCTAAAAGTAATGCTTGATATCGTAGGAAAACAGCGAGATTCCTTAATAGAATTAAATGGGGATGTAATGGCTGAGTGAGATGCCTTGATCAATGAGAAAAGTGCCATGATAGATGGGTATAATGACTTACAAGCTGAGTATGATGACTTACAAGATGAGGTGTATAGACTACGACATAAAGACAAATTTTTTAGGAAATTACAACGTGAATTAATGCCTATATCATGGCATCCAGATCGTGTAATTGATTGGTGTTTTGATGAAGACCAGAAAACTCTCATTGACCAACTAGCTGAGGAGATGTAAGTTAGCTGAGGAAAAAAGGTATGTATTTTCTACACATCACAGGTATAGAAAAAGTCTTGCTGTCCACTATGAAAAAAGATTTTCTTGTCCAAAATATGTAATAAAGATGTTATTCAAATTTGGTCAAGTTTCAGTTCAAAGCAAAGATTTTTATGGCAACAAGCAGCTCACTGATATCAATACCATCGATTTTGATAGCATTGTAGTATCAGATCATGTGCTATGTAATCACGATAGGGATATGAAGTACATCATCGGGTATAACTCTGGTGATCAGATCATACCTCTGTTTGTGAAGACACGTAAAAATGTTTTTAGGAGATATAATGACAATTCCCCGTATACCATGAGTTTCAATCTCGAAGATCATCCAGACTGGTGTGGTCAGTACAGTAAACTGTGGGGTAAAATCGAAGAACAGGTATTCCAAAAGCTAACAAAGGATCCATTAAATAATCAGTGGTTGAATGCAAAACTGAATCAGTGAAATGGAGATATCCAAACAGATTTCAGTGATAAAGAACCACCTATGAACGTGACTTGTGAGGCGACAGCTGCCTTGAAGATAGCATCAATCTATAACATGGGTTTTTTCACACTATCCCCAAGTCTATCTTGAAAAATGTCGGTATAAATCAAGTAAGAAATGCATTATATCGCTACTAACTTATATTGAAGATGAAGAGTTGACATAAATGAAGTGAAATAAATAATATGTCGATGAAGGAGCTAAAATTACAAGCTAAGGAGCGTGGTTTAAGCGGGTACTCACTACTCAAAAAAGAGCAATTACTTCAGCTGTTGAACGGTGTGAAGATCACATATACGCTGAGAAGAAACCAGAGGTCTGTTGGTATACAGACAGAATGTAGAGAATGCGAAAAATGTGTGCTAAAGTTATTTATTCATCATCTACACTTTAAAGCAGCAAAGCCAACAAAGCAAGCACGCATAGTTGAAGATGATGGGGTTTTGATCGACATAGATACTGGTGAAGTAGTTGAGCCTGTTGTAGACTACTCAAGATATTAAGATTTATAGGGTGATATACTCTATAAATCGTTATAAGGTGGGGTTTGTTCATAGCTTATACGACATTGGCATGTGGGGTATCGGACGATCCCACGAGTTGCTTTAAAAAATCATCCTTGCCTTCCTTTCTACGCTGATTTAGGATGGCCTGACGTTGTTCTTCGTTGATCCCATCAGCTGCTTCAAGGTTGAAGGTTATATACCTTCGCTTCTCTTTGACGATGGTTTGATACTCATCAGCTGATATGTCACCATCTTGAACCGCTTTTGAAACAATCACAGAGATGCCATCGAGTATAGTCTGAGCTGCTAGGCAGTGTTTTTTAGCCTTTTTCGTGTAGACCTGACACGTTCTTCGGATAACCCCTGGACAAATTGTAGCTCCTTATCCGAGAGCTCCTAGTACAATCGCAACAGGTGCACCAATACCAGTGGTAATAGCTGTTATACCAGCTCCAGTGCAGATAACACAACTAGCGAGCAACGTGTGCTCTATATAGGTTGAAACGGTGCTATACCGTTTGAATCTCTTGTGGAGTCGATCTCTTTCGATAATCTCTTTATTCAAAAAATCTTCTATCTGCGTAATCATCTTTAAGCGATAAACCTGCGCATCATCTGGCGGTGCAGTGTGTTCAATGTCAATAGGTGGGTAAATTTTGTCGTAGACACTCATTGCTTTATTAGAAGCTGTAGAATCACGCTTTTAACACGTAGATCCCGATCATATTCATCTGTTAATCTCCAGTGTAGATAGTTGGTTGACTGACCTTGACTTTCAAACCATATCAAGTGTGGTGGATGATAGTCTAGATGATCCTTATCTAGAACGCAGAGCACCTTGGAGCACCTTCCATTGGCGAGATGAGTCGTGTCTTTTATCTGTTTGCAGTGTAGGTATAGGTGCTCTGGTATATCATCTAGCGAAGTACCCTGTATCTGAACTGTTAGCCAGATATCTACGACAGAGCTACTCAACCGTAGTAGCTTTATGAGGTTGGGTGAAAAGATGGCCTTAAACTCCTTTGGTGTCTTTACAAGTACTTCTGCATTTCTGGTAAGGGTGATGGAGCATATAAATCCTCTGGTGTTGGTCATTTTCTCTAGCGTTTTGATCGAGTATGATCCAGCGGGGATGATGATGGTCGTTGTTACATGAGCAACATCATCTACTCGTGCGAACAACACCGAATTCTCAATGTTAAGGTGTAGTTTGGTGCTATCAACACGAATTATTATTATTATTATTATTATTTATTTATTTATTTATTTATTTATCTATAGTTGTCAATTAAAATATACAATAAGCTAAAAGAAAAACTAATATATAGCTACTAGATACGTAGTTTTGTAGTGCTAATTCAAGTCAACTATTTTTTTTTAACATAAATAAATACACAACATCAAAAAATATATATATAAGTAAATAAATAAATGACATTGATGCCAGAAATGTTTTGAATCAAATCCGACACCTTGCACATATGTTTTACATAGACGACAGGGACAGTTTTCCGGAGCCCATGCTTTAATTTTGTTTTTAAATATGTCTAGAGAGTACCAGACTCTTTTATTTCTAATGGTACTAACTTACATATTTTAGGACCTAAGTATGAAAGCGATTCGTTTCCGTAACGAATAGTTTTAACATTTTCTGTTTTAAGTTCCGAATTTCTGAGATTATATAGGTTCGGATTAATCTGAAATACATTGTTTATAATTTTACGGGAAAGACATTCTTTAACCTTAAACATTTCAGTTGCTAATATTTGTAAGTTTCTTATATGAATGGTTACCGAATTCTCTTTCTCTAATAATTCCTCAAATATAGAGTGTTTATCATTGTATATTATTCGCAAGGAACGTTCTTGAATTCTGTTTATTCTGTTATTCAAGGCTCTACTGTGATTCATCCAAATTAGAGGACAGTAGCAAGATTCATATAGGAAGATACCCTTGCAAGTGCATTTAGCTTTTGACTGGCTTTGTCACATAGATTTTTTACATGCTTTTCAAAGCTAAGTTTATTATCTATAGTCACACCTAACAGTTTTTCATCATTGCTGCATTTGATTAATACATCTCCAATATTTGCATTAAGTTCATTATTTTGGCTTAAAAGTATATTACATTTCTCAGCATTGGCCTTCATGCCATTAATTTTAAACCATCTTAGAAGGTCCACAGATATATTTTCTAACTTTTTAAGAACTTCCTGAGGAGCACTCGCCGACACATATGGTGTATTGTCATCTGCATAGCTGGCAATATCTGCATCAGACACAAAAATAAATAAATCACATAGAAAAATGTTAAAGAGAAGTGGACCTAAGATGGAACTTTGCGGTACACCAAACACGATCTCTTCCCAACTACTATAACAGTTAGATATTTTTAGATATTTTTACAGTTTTAAAGATTTATAGTTAAAACCATAGGCGTGTAACTCTTCTAACAATAAATCATGTGGAAGACAGTCAAAAGCTTTTGATAGGTCTGTTAAAAGCGCTCCGAAACTGCCTCCCTTGTCCACCACCTTACGCCATTTTTCAATCAAGGCCATCTTAGGACCACCGGGGATAGTGTAATCCAAGTATGCTTTGTCTAGGCTTGTATACGTCAATAACTGCATGGTTTATCTAATAAAATGACCAACATCTACAAGTACAAATACAAATATGGTGCGAAATACTACCATACACCAAAGATTGATTTCAGTGTGCAAACCATCTACGTAAGCACAAAATAGTCGATAAAAATCGAGTTTTCCAATCTGTTCACCGCTTATGATTTAATAGGTCAAAAAGACAAGGTGCCCATCACAGACCCCCGTTTTTACAAGCTAACTGGGAGTAATGGGGATCAGACGCTAGAAGACCACTTCATGTACTATCGATGTCAGCTGAATTTTGCGATGTTTTGTGCTACTACACCGCTAGGCGAGTCATACCAGCATCTAGGGTAGTGCGTTGCTCAGATCAGTGTATAAGTTACACGTCTACTATCACATCCATAGAATTCTAAAGCAACTCGAGGTTCCTTTACCTCATGATGTGACATTTAACAAGTTTGACTACCCCTACAACACTACGAAGTATTTCGAGATTTGTACCGAATACGGAGTTGATCCGGATACACTGTTCGTACTTAGCGGTTGGTACTATGATGCGGGTAATGCCATATTTGGTCATAACGGAGCTTTCGGGTATAGGAAGAATGGAAATAACGTCGATAGAAACTACTGCTCTTGGATGCTATCGAAATTGGAAGGATTAACCTTCAAAGAGTTGAATTTACTGTCAGAGTCTGTCAGAGGCTATGTATACTTACTGCTATCAGCACAGGCAAGTGCTCGTAAGAACATCATTGCAAGTCCTGCTGTTCGCCAGATCTACCATGAGACATTTGCGGATATTGTTGATCGACGTGTTGATACAGCTGCAGATATTATCAAAACGTGCTAAAATATGCTAGGAGTAAGATTGATTTTGCAGTAGCTGTGGGGGTGTATATGCTACCATCCGATATGCTGCTCCGTGTGGGTAGAATTGAGGGCTACAACAACAAGCTGATGATTTCAAATTTTTCGATAAAAATTGGCATCATTAACCAAGATGTTAACATCTACCCCACCCATCATACCTGCGCAAACACTAAAAAAAAACTTATCAGAACTGGTACAGAAAAGCTATAGCACCAAACTCCCACATAACGATGGCAAAGCAGAATCTGAGAGCAGTCATGCCCACCATCGCCTGACTGCTCAACAGTACGAATACGAGAAAACAGCTTTAATAATTAGTGGTATATCACTGATCTTGTTAAGCGTATATTTTTTGAAACATTAACGCCTATTCTTCTTTACTTTCTCTAGTAATAAGTACCCTACCATCCCCACAACAGCCACGATCAACGTCCAAGTGTTCTGCGCAACAAACCCGACAGCCTTCTTGAAGAGGCTCAAAACACCTAAGATGATCGTTACAATAATCCCTGGTAAAGCTGCAGCAACCTTCTCTCCGAGTTTACCTAGTAGTCTAGCAAGTACCTTGAGTTTGTCTTTTATCCATTGTTGAACACCTCCCTTTGGTGGAGTATTACCGCCACCACTAGCAGCAGCAGCTCCACCAATTCCCATTGTGTTCTCAATAGCCAAAACAATGGTTCCAACAGTCATCCCAATTGCTGTCAAGATGGCTGTAATTGTGATACCTTGCTCATTAAATAGTGTCTTAAGACGTTCAAGTAGACTTGTATCGCTGTCTAGTACTTTTTCAATGCTATTTTTTATTCGCTCAACCTGATTGACGACTTGTTGTCTGTTTTTCAATGCAAACTCTAGTCTGGCACCACGTTCTTCTTCGATCTTCCGGAGTCTAGCATGTATATTTCGACGTTCATCTTCACGTTGTTCATCGGTAGGATCGGTATCATTCTCTAGCTGCTTGAGCTTTGTGTGCTCTAGTTTGATATGTTTATCGATAGCTGACAGTTTACCTAGATTATTGACTAACTCGCCTTTGATCGTCTGGAGTGCCTTATTAATCCCTAGGAATTCCCTCATATCAAGATCAGTGTTTGTCGAGACCTCTCGAACAGCGGCATCAATCACGCTAATTTTAGGGATGATTTCATCCATTTCAAGTGCGTTTATATCTCCAATGTTATCTACCGTATCATTCAATTATTGTGTTGCATTTATAGCTCGTTCCGTCTTCCGAGGTATCTCAGCCAAGCCTAAAAATATTTTCATGGCGTTTACACCGCCCATCTTTTGTCGGATACTAGATTCTGATAGAAATTCTCCTGTTTTCCAATTTGTCAAATTGATCCAATCTTTTCCGTTCCAAACACTGAGAACAGGTGAACCTGATTTTTCATTTCGATGCAACTTGAATCTATCTAATTCCGCTAGATTAAGATCTCCTTTGACACCTAAGAATTGGTGTAAAGATGCTATTTTTTGCATTTTTAGCTCATTTGATAGTGGTACCAACATCCTCCCTGGAGTGCCTTCTAATGTAAAGCTAGACTCTTGCATCTGCTCATATGGTGGATTGCACCTGCTCATATTGTGTTGTATACGGTCTATCATAATCGTCATCTCTATTCATCAGAGGTATATTTTCATCATCGATAAATGTTGGATCTTCCATGTTTATTACCTAATAAACATGAGTAGTATCTACGGAGAATTAGAACCTGAGCCGACTAATATAGTACAGTTTGGTCTTAAAGCAAAACGAGAGCACGTCTTCAAAACAAATATACCGAATATAGTGTATCCTAATCAGACATTTTACGTTGAGATATCTAAAGCCTCAAAGGATCACGTTATAGTACCCAAAACCTTACAGCTTACATTTAACCTAAATATTGAAAGCAAAGGTATCGTTCTAAATGTTGGTAGGGCTTTAGTCACTAACAAAGAGCTGTCAATAGGTAGTAAGAGCATCGAAACGGTGCTAAACTGTCACATTATTAATGTCTATAAGGATCTCCATCTCACCGCTATAGAACGCGAGGATAAGCCTTTACAAGGCATTCAATCAGCATAAGGTTTACATGTCAGAGTTGGGGAACTAAAGCTGATGGTAAATCTTTTGACGATATGACCGTAACGGAGGATGCAATTAGTAAAATGCTGAAAAATCGATTCGCGATACCTCTAGTCTTTGAATTCTTTTAATCAACTCTTATACCCCCAACGGATGAGAGGGTAGACTAGCTATTAAACTGACACTCAATTCAGCGAACAACATTGTAATCGCTACTGATGATGCTAGTGCGAATTTTAACATTTCTGACGTCTGCCTAGAGTACAATGTGATTATTAATGAGAATTACGGCCAGCAAATGATGCATTATTACTCACAAACCTACTCTATACCGTACTGTAAAACAACATGTATATCTTATCAAACCTTGGATAATAAAGCCTCCACTTGGTAGCTTGATATCAACAATCTCTATACTAGAAGCCTCCGCGGATTGTTACTATTTTTTATCGATGAATCTGTGAATCGCAAACCTTATGCTTGCATTACAGAGTCGTTCAACAATCCAATGATTGAACAGTGTCTGGTGACGATTAACGGATACCCGCATCAATTATATCCCGGTGGTATCTTACCAAGACATCTTTACCCAGAGCTTCGTAAGTACTTTGACAATAGCAAAAGCAGCGTTATTTTTGTGTCGTATTGCATAGACAAATTTCCGTTATGGATCGATATGAGATCCACAATCGACAATAAAATTCATGGCAATGGGCGAGCTATTGAAGGTAGTATCTTATGTCAAATCGATAAAAAAGTGGAGGGGTCTGGCAATCTAATGTGCTACGTGTTTGCTATCGAGGACGCTGTAGCCCATATTATGCAAAATCGAATGAGAATCGAAGGTGTAGATCCTACATAATAATAAATGAGCAAGTTTGACTACTCAAAAGAAGTTATAGACTCCTTATACGATGCCTTCCTTTACACCTGTGGAATCATCTTGTATGGAATGTTGGGTAAGAAATCACTTGGCTTTGCAAAGCCATGCGGAAAATTGGATACCGACGATGTATTACAATTAACAGGGTACACGGCTGCAAGTATCATAACGGTAGACTATATGAAATAAAAAGGTTGGTTACCACCTAGTATATCCCCTAAGAAGTAACTGATTCATTAGATATATACCTCTTTTCCTTCGTTAAAAGTGAAGGATGAATCAGCGAATCAACACCCACCTATGATAGTTGAAGGATGAATCAGCACTCAACAAGAGATTATTTCAGTTAATAAACCACCATGGCTTCTCTCCTAGCAATCGGTGCAGGAGCTGCGATTAACGCATTGGCATTCTCAGGATCTAATTATATCTTTAGCAAGTTCTCAGACCACGGTGAAAAAGAACGTAAAAGACATGGCCTTGCAGTTGAAGATCTTCAAAAAGCTCAAGCTGACTGGAGGCAACAGCGACAGGAAAGGCTGGACTATCTCGATCACCGCTTGAGGCAAGAAAAACACGCTGAAAAAACATTTAAAAATATAGATGAAGCGATGCAAGAATACTACCTTACAATACAGCACAAATTACAGCCTCTCCCTGCTGAACCACAGCTAACCGACTTTTATCAAGTTTCAACAAGGTACTATCAGAACGGTTGTATAAAGCTCAAGATGCGCAGGAATTGAACGATCCTGAAAAAACTGCAACAACATGGGTGAAACAACTCAACAAAATTGTAACGCAACTCAACAATCAGAAAACAGAAATGATTGGTATGAAGCCCAAAGATGCCATCAAACTAGCCCATGTGCAGCTTGTATAACACGAGGAATATCCCGAGGAGGACATCTTACCTGAAGAAGGGCTATTTCGGTATCTCTACCAACCCGGTGAACAGCATGGTGATCAACGTAAAAGGGCCACTGATTTTAATTGGTCTAAGCAAACCTTTAGTCTCGATAGAATTGTACAAGATTCTGGTAATCGTGTCTTGTACTATTTACAAGAGGGTTCCGATAGATCATTTGTACGTGAAGAACTGATGCTTATTCCAGCAGACATTGAATTACCACAGACTATGTGCAATATTGGTAATTGTTTTTAGCTCTTCCAAGGGCGTCAGATAAATTGACATCCTTCACAAGTTCTTCTCTCGCCTCAGCGTAGTGTGAGATTATTGCTTTTTATGTACCATCCTGATACATAAAAAAACATCACGCTTACATATCTATGTCAAACAAATCTTCGAAAAACTCTCTCATCCTATCCTCGTCTGGTAGACTAAAATGATTATGGTGGTAATTGTCTCTAGTCAAACTGTCATCTTTAAAATTAACCAACAATGCACCGCATTAAGCGCTCGTATGAATAGGTGCGCATCATAGCCCCTAAGATTGTGGAACACGATCGGTATATGCTTCGGTATCTTGTACGCTATATTACAATTATTGTTCGCTGCTCCGCGGTCTTGACCTGTGTAATGGCAATGATCACGTACTTTTCTGTTGTTCTGAGGGTCATCAAATGGTTTGAAACAGATGTGGCACTCTGTTGTTTCCCTATGTTCTCGCTGTAAAATGTCTGTCAATGGGATCATCGGCTGCTCTGGAAATGTCTCATACAGTCGCTTGACTTCTGCTTCAATATTCTCTACAAACTTCGACACACAGTCCTTTCCACGATAGACCTTTTTATTTTTATTTTTATTTTATTTTTTTTATAATGACGTAAATATACAAGACTTGACTAAAAATAAAATATAACTACACAGGACAGAACAATACTCTTCATGCCTTGTGTTAGAA
>JANTOQ010536123.1:0-10981 GCA_027564595.1 Bythotiara depressa | reverse complement strand
CTTCAGAATTTTGTTACAGTTGAATTGAAAACTAAGAATGGAAAACTGTGAATCGACTTAAAGCAGTTTCAACATCTGCTAATATATACCCATTAGTCCAGATTCAACCAAGAAAAATTGGACTACTTATACATAATTCAGATTTGGTTGATATACTTAACTACGTTGAGCGAAACGGTTTGGTCTCGCTGTGAGGTCATGCATATTCTTTATTCCAGACAACCTGTTAAGATTATTTTGTTCTTGATATTACTACTGTATTCAAATTGTTTTAGATTGTTTGAAGTTTTGTTTGAAGCCTTGTATCATTTAAGTATTTTTGTGATTTATTTCAGAAAAACATATGGTTCCTGAAGTATTTGTTTGTTCTTTTTATGTTGGGACAAAATCAAACTTCTTTATAAACAGATTTTAACCCTCATATATGCTCTTGCTGCAAAAACCATTGTTCTTTTCTCATAATTGATTTATGTATAAACTTTTACATACATAGATGAGGGTTACAACACAGGTTACAATGCATTAATGAAATTCGGATTAATTTATTTTGTCTGAAAATGACTTGTTAGTACTGTACATACCAAATGTAACCCTCAACTTTGCTCCAAATTGTTGGCGTTTTTTACATTTGTGAACAAAAGAGGATTTCAAATTGCTGTGGCTTAAAAAGGACATTGAGTAGTAGTATTATATGTCTGTATTGAGAGTTACATTACAAACCTTTATTAGAAGTGGTGTGTGTAATTAGAAGTGGTGTGTAACCCTCAAAAAATTATCTTGAGATGAATATTTCTGGACCTTTCTCATAATAGAGGTTTAACTGCACTGTGTGTTCTTTTCTACAGAAAGATACTGAAAACTTTTTCAGAAACCAGGGTCACAGTAAATGCTACTTTTTTGTAGGTGTCATAAAAAAAGCTCCCAAAACTAGAAAAAAGTCTACTCTTATATATACACAATATTATTAGCCTATCCTTGAGGACTTCCTAGGGCAGTTTTTCAAAATATCTCTCATATAAATTGTGAGGGTTACATTAAAGCCAGACTGTTATGATCAGCTGTAACCCCCAGAATAACTCATATCCAAATGTTTTTTTAATTCAGCAAATGCATAATAGAAATATTTATAACGTACTAAGTTTTAATTAAAAACAAATGCAGTAACCCTCAGATTATGCTCATTTTCCTAAATAAAAAAATGTCACACTATTTTTGGACATGTTCTTTGTTGAAATTTGAAAATGTGAAATCCATGGGACCACTCCTCTTTAAAAGTAAGAATATGTGAATATGTGTGAATCTCTCATCTGAATGATAAAGGAAAGTCACCCTGCCAAGTCAATCAAGTATGGTTATTTGATATGATTTGATTGTCTTTATTTCTATATATATATAATAGCTAATAATCTTTACAATTTGCTGTTATTCAAATCAAGAGTATAGATAGATCACTTACTTTGTTTGGACAATAAAAATGTGCTCCATAAGGATTTTCAGTGGTTTATTACATCGTGTTTTGAAAGTTTAGAACAGTGGTAAAACAAAATGGTAGGCCATAACTACATGAGTATGCCGAAAGAAAGTAAATGCCGGAATGGTTAAACTAAAGGAGAAAGGTTTTCTTTTAAACAAGAAACAGTAATTAAGTAATGTGAATATATATCACACTGATAAGGGTGCAAAGACACATGTTTCTCCTCAAAATAATAATTTTCTTAAATGGCAGCATCCGATAAAGCAGATGCACTTTTTTCCTAGACATCTGTTCTGTTCTCATCTACTGTGTATATGAAAGTATATATTTTATCAAAGCTTAATAAATTGATTATTCAACCAACCTAAGCAATAAGCTTGCTTTTGTAGCTATCGGGAGAGAAAATCTATTGAACTATATTTTTTGTCGTTTCATGAAATGAGCTCCAAGTGCTGGTACAATAAACTTTTTCTAATAAAAAATGTATTGTTATAATCCTGAAGTCATTCTCTAACAAACCGGGTCAGGCTTTTTCTTATAAAACTCCTGTTAAAGAGTTATGATGAATAAGCAATAATACTCCTCACATTAATCATATTTTTTTAATGATAAGTCTTTACATGACGATAAGAAACGAACCACGCAAAAACAAAAAATTTTCTGACATTGTTTTGATGCTGAATGATTACTGATTCTTAAAAGTATTGTTTCGTTTTTTTACGTAGCCCATGGCTGAAGATGGAGCTCAAAATACAGCAATATTTCTAGATTTTACCATACCAAGAAATCTTAATTTTTTTGGGCATCTTTTATCAGTTCATGAAACAAATATATATGTTTACAAGTTAAGTTGTTTATAAATCTGATAACTAATTAACTTTCTTTTATACAGCTATGTACCTTTTTAAATTAGATTATAAGTTTTTCAAAACTTTAATATCTTTAATAACACACACACAACTAACGAGAAGGAAAAATGTCATTACTTATAATCCATCTTTAGGATTATGAAAAATAAAAATTTTGTGAAAATTTGACCTCAAAAGGTTCAATTATCCTTAATCGGAATATGCAATATTTCGGGTGCGGAAAAAATTAATAGCAAATGAAGTGCACTCATCATATAACAAAAGCATTTTAAGTTATACCATACAGTAATTTTTACCATAATATATAGAATGAGTTACAACTTTTTTTTATGCAATATGAACTTTGTTTTTTTAGAGGGTGGCATTGATTTGCAAAAGAAAAACTACCGGGTCTTCTTTGAAAGTGCTGATGTAGAGTTTGATGGAATTCCATATGTTTATGTTGCTGACAAGATGTATATTTGTCATCTTGGAAAGGATAAAACTGAAGTAACTCGACAGAAAATTCGACAACAAAGTTTCGAGAGACGGATGAAGGTAAAGTTTTTCAGATAGATTTTTCTGTTGAAAATGTACAACCAATGTTGTATCATATTAAAAATCTTAAAAACAAAACTCAACACACTTTTATTTAGTTCTTATAGGAATAAAATAAAATGAGAAATTATGTTTAACTACTAAGTAAGTAAATGTGGATTTACAAAGGTTTTAAAAGGAATACAAATAAGTGTATGTGTTTTGTCTGTTGATCTTTCATGACAATTATGTCAGAAATACAGACCCTGTAATATATGCAAACTTTCAAGGAACATGGACGATTTTCAATTTAGTACTGGTTCATTCTTGTACTACATAGTTTTCAAGACAGGTAATGAAATGTATGGGGCCTATTCTAGTCCCTAAGGGCATGCGTGTGATTGAGGCTAAAAGGCAAATACACGTAACTTCTTGATAAAATTGCAAGGTCCGAATTCACCGACGAGGGCATGGTCGCTCTCTAGTGTACACAGCCTTCCATATACAAAGTCTACTGTAGATACATATTTAATTTTGTTTACTTTACTTATATAATGTGTTATGCTCTTCGAACATGGAAAGTAAAGCTGAAAATATTTTGGCATGCAATAGAAAGGATTATGTGCAGAGTAATTAACTTCAAAATTACTTTACGATATTTATGTAGATGTCATGATGAGTAATAATTCTCCATAATTATTTTTCTTAATCTTGTGTAATGTATTGCTTATGTAATCATGCCATATTTACTATCTTGGTCTTCCACATAATGAACTTTTAATGCTCTGTAAAGTAATAGAAAATAATGGTGAATTTTTATTCAAAACAATATCAACTCTCAATACTGTACTTTTTATATATTATAGTTGGGTTTACCAACAAAAGATCTGACAGCTACTAGACTTCGAACTAAAAAAATCGATTGTCCTGTTAAAATCACAGTGAAAATGATTGCCAAATTTCTGCAATACAAGGTATGTTAAGTATAAATCATTCTGTTTGTAATCTGTTTTTTTAATTGTTGAGTTTCAATTTTGACACTGCAGTTCTGTGTTTGTCCTAACATGGCCTTGAGCAATTATGTAAATTTTTGGGTATATATATATAAAACCTACATATATGTGTAGTATACAATAAAAAATATTAACAATTTGTAATATTAAAAACTTATCTACTGTACTTTAAACTATGTTCATAATTTTGAAGTGAGAGAACCAATTCATCTAATTAAGTTATGAGTCTTTGAAGGTGCTAAGAATACTATTGTGAATATTTCATCATGAGAAAACATCAGATTCAGACTGTAAGAAAACTAAACAATAGAATCCACTGTGAAAAGTGCTACTTTTAGTTTGAAATAATGTGTCCAAATGACATTGTTACCATTATTTATTTTCCAAGAAATGTTACTGGTTGCACTTTTCTTGATTTTTAACTGACATTTTACATTCAGTTAATCTGATCAAAAAGGCCAACTGGTGTTGGAACTCTGATGTTACAGCTTTCAAGTGAATAAACTCCCCCCAACCCCATACTATTCCCTGAGACGGTGGTTAGGGAGAATCCAGAAGCAAATAATAAAGACATGATGGAATTTTAATTAATCTCATATTGTTGTAGGTCGTCAGGAAAACAAAGCGGGTATGTGAAACTGCATCAAAAAAGGTCCGTCAAGCACTTATAGAAAGCAATGGGAAATTGAACTGTTACTATGCTTTTGTTGGCAGACTTCCAGGCACAGGGGAACACAACCATTCAGTTGGAGAGGTAAGATTATTTTATTGATTTTTTTAATTTTGTTAAAGATTTACATAGGTGGTTTAAAGAGTATAAAATCAAAAAGTAAAATAAAAGGCAGGGTATTAGCTAGCCTTCTGGCACTGCATATAACGCAGTATTCCCAATTGCTGTCTGAACAAAAACTTCCCAATTTGTCTGAATTATTAAAAATCTATTTCTAAGAAAAAAACTATTTCAGAGAAACATCTCATATATACAAAGAAACACCACCTTGTGAATTATGTAATTCCATGAACCTCATTCTTATACAAATAAACAGGTTGTCTAGATGCCAAGCACTTCCCCTATGAACCAGAAGTAAATGATAAAGGAAAAGCCATTTTTCTTCTTCAAAATTTCAATTTGTTTCTTGAATTTTTCCATTGATGAACTGCAGGATTGTAAAACATTGTTTATGGTATTTCAACTGAATTTCAATAACCTTGACATAGGTAGTCTCCAACAATATTATTTAAAAAAAAACTAAACAGATACTGCTGTTAACTCACACACAATAGCTTTCTAAAGTAAGGAAATCATTGTAGTGGCCATAAAAAGTCACATATAAGTTCTAAAACCAGAAAATCGTAGTAATGGCCATAAAAGTCACTCACGGTAGCCTCTTAAATGTATAATATCATATATAATGGCTGTAAAAAGATACTTGCGATAGCTTTTAGAAAAATATTAAATAGTAGTAATGGCCGTAAAAAGTCAATCAAGAAGCTCTTGAAACCTAGAAAATTATAATGTCTGCCGTAAAACATCACGCATGGTGACATGAACGAACATTAAAACATGGTTTTGCAGCTAATTTACATAATGGGAAGAAGAGTTTTTACATCAAAACATAGTTTTACCACTAATTTACGTGACAAAGATGAAGATTCTTACGTTAAAACCTGGTTTTATCTTGATTTTACATGCTATGATTGAAGATTTCTTACGTTAAAAAACTGTTTTACCATGACTTTATGTGCCACAAAGGAAGGTTTCTTACACCATAAAGTTGTTTTACCATGATTTTACATGCCACAAAGGAAGATTTCTTATATGTTAAAACATGGATTTACAGTGATTTTAAGTGCTAGGAACGATGATTTCTTACATTTAAAAACTGTTTTGCTATGATGTTTCATATTATGTTATGATAAATATTTATGTTTTATTGTAATCATAATAAACTTACCTGATGTCCCATTAAACATACAAGTAGGCGTGTGATGCATGTAAGGAGAAAGAATTAAAGTATAGGGAAAAAAATATGACACACCATTCAACTTCTGATCTTTCTCAGAAAATTATTTACAAAGTGTTTATACAGTATGTTGTGATTTTTTTCATAATTTGTTTGAACTGTTCAAAATAATTTTGTACAATGCTGATAACAAATTTATACATACTGTAGCACAATAGCCATTATACTTATGATGGATTAAGAAAAAACATGATTATGGTATAAAGTAAATATGGGTATGGGAAAAATAAATCTGGGTACAGTTAAGTACAGTTGTGGGTACTCAAAAGTGCAGGTATGCAAATAAACTGAATTATGGATAAAATTGTTGTGTCTGCATTGTATGTGCACAGAAAATTTGTACCCATACCTGACATTAGACAGTATACTTATGTACCTGTGATTGGTACTTTATACTTTTGCTTACAGTATGAGACACTCCTAATTTGGTCTACATATGACTAATTGGATAAATGTTCCAGTCCTTTTGTGTTTTTCATATAAAATGTTACTAAACATTGGTAGGTGATAAGGCAACAGTGGAAACAGTCCCACCCCTGTCATGGTAGGTTGAAGCATGTTTATGTTAGTCAAATAATTTTAATTTTAGTAAAAATGGTAAATGTAAAATCTGCATTTTATAATGTATACATACATACATACATAATAATAATAATGGCTGCCACTCGATTTCGAGTATGACCGAGCTAGTGGGCAGTGTACGCATTTGTTCCTCACCGGTCAGCTCACCTGTGCTTGATCGAGTTTTAACGTCTCATGTGCACTGCACTGCACCACACAGACTTCCTACAGAGCCGGAATTAGTTGATCCGAGAGAGGCATTGTGCCACATAGTCAGACTAATCGATAGTGAATGACTCTGTAATACATACATACATAAATACATAGGCATACATCCTGGTTATAATAAACTTCCCATTGGAAACCATTATAATTTTATGAGGATCCAGGGGGTCTTATCAGCTTTTACCAAATTTATTTTACATTATTTCCAATAAACCCCCTGGAAAAAACAAAATAGTAAAGAAATGACCATTGATTTTATTCATTTCCAGGGACACTATTTTTTTTAAAATAAATTCTCATTTATCACCATTATTGTGATTAGAAATACAGAGACCTAACTTTATGAAGCAACATTTGTATAACTGAAAAATGAGGTTTACATTATTTCCACTGAATATTAAGATATTTTCTGTTTGTTGTATAGGAGAACAGTGGTCATGAACCCATCGATCCTTTGATAAAAGACAAAATTATTCAGCTTACATGGGAAGGTGTACCCAGCTCTAATGAAGTAAAGAAAAAGTTGGAAGATTATGTTGAACGTGAATTATTTGCAGGAAAAATGCTACCATCAAAGTCCAGACGTCGTTATTACCCCAATGTTAAAGATATTAGAAACTACATGAATAAAGCTAAAATGCTGACTAGATTATCATCTGATATCCGTGAGGAGCTACAGTTGCTGGCTAGTAAACTTCAGCAGTCGCGACCAACTGAAAACATAATCTTACAATCAGAACTTGTAGAAAACACACAAGAAGCCCTGTTGCAAATCAAAACCTCTGCTGATGATGAACCAGTACCAAAACCAACTCTAATATTTTGTCACCAAACTCCTCAACAACAACGACTTTTAAAGAGATATGGTAATCAAATTACAATCTGTGAAGTGACAAATCTCATAGAACGTGTACCATTTCCATTGTTCTGTTTATTTGTTCAAACAAATGTGGATTACCAGTTAGTGGCATCATTTATTGTGGAAGTCCGTAATAAAGAGTCGCTTGTTCAGGGCTTGAATTCAATTAAGGACTGGAATCCAGGATGGTCTCCCAAGTACATTGTTGTTGATTGCTCTGATGAACAAACAGAAGCTATTAAAGTTGTTTTCCCTGGTATAATATAATATTTATTTTTTCTATACCAATTTTTCCATTTCATATAAATAAAGTAGGTTGGGGTTATAGTACATGTAATTCATAAACAGCATAAAGCCCGTCTTATGGTCATACCTGGCAGGAACTCAATCTGGTTTGATATTTCTATCGCATATGTGCAGAATAATAAACAAATAAATCACCATTGTTGATGTATACATAAATATATTGTTACAAAGCACATAACAAAAGATTTGGTCACAAGGGTAATACTTAGTTCTAAAGCTCACATCCTTTATTGCTTGGAGTAAATGTTTTGTTGAAGAGACTATTAAATTTTGAGGATTTTAGAACTTTACACTATGCAGTTTACTTCAAAATTTATCTAAAGTTTTAAGTACAACTATAACATCAATAAATCTAATGTACTAATGTATAAATCGTTTTTTCTGCATAGTGTTTCATTATGCAATTAAATTCTGGCATTGAAACAAATTTAACTAAAAATCGTAACAATTGGAATTAAGGAAAAAATTTTAAGATCAAAACAGATCTTTTTCTCATGGCAAACAAAAGAAAATTAATATTTGTTGCCAGAATAAAAATTACCACTGAAACTGAACCTTTAAAATGCTTCCAAAATTCTCTGTCATACTGTAACAACAACAAAACGGTCTGGAAAACTCCCAAAAAATAATTTTCAAACTTTCTAACATCTGTATTATATCTAATAAGGCCATTAGATTTGGAATAAGATAACAAAAATAAAAACACAAGTGAAAAGCATTGAAATAGGGAACAGAAACTTTCTCCGTCATTCTGTAACAAAAACTCAGAATTCAATAATAGAATTCAATAATGGAATTTCAACTAGTTTTATAGAGAAGCAAAAGCACTTAAAAGCCTGGGAATAAAGAACAACATAATATTAAAAGTGCAACAAAACCATTTTTAGTATTTTTTCACTGTAGGAGGCATAGATCATGGATCAGTACTCTGTCCAGGGTTGCCACTAGCTCTGGAAAGTCCTTTAATTTGAAAATATTCCTGCAATGTCCTGGAATTTTTTAATTTTCTATGTTGATATTAACATAGCATTTCTTCTGTTTTAGAAAATAATAAAATATTAAATAGTAGCTAGTTATTGAATATGAAGACAATATGATTAGTTTAGTTTTCTATAAAATGACGGATATAAAGTAAGAGATGTATGATGTGCTATGTTTTTATGACTATATTGATGGCAGCTCATTTTCTCTGTAGGCAACTTCAAAATTTGCATGATGCTTGAAAAGTGCTGGAATTTTATAAAAAATATCCCAAAAATTCCTGGAATTTAGTTAGTCATAAAGTCATGGAAATATATTTAAATGTCCTGGGGAGTCCTGGAAAGTCATGAAATTTGAGTTTATTTTTTTTGTAGCAACCCTGCTGTCTCACCTAAATCATGAAAACTTTTCTCTCTGACTCATATAACATAAAGTCCCCCACTGCTGCATACAAACAAGATTAAGATTCTGTTTTTGGTTGTTTTAGTTCCAAAAATATGGAACTAAAATGAAAAAGATTAATTGGAGATGAAAAAAGTTATTTTCAGTTTGAGGCCACTCTGGTGACAGAACGTTTTGCTATGTGCCTCAAGTCCTTGTTGGTATCATAACAACATAATCCCACTTTTTTTGTAATAAATCACCAGTGTTGATGTGCATTTTTTTTAAATCTAGGAAGCAGTCAGTTTATCTCTGAAGCTTCTCGTGAACGCAGTTGGCGGCAGTGGCTTAGTAAGTCAGAGAATAACATAGTTGGAGATCCCAATAAAGTATTCACACAGTTTCAATCTATCGCAAATGCTTACAATGAAGAAGTGCTTCACCAAGCTGCTCTGGAGTTAGAAAATTCTGATGTATGGAGAGATTCGGCCAGTTTAAGGAGTTGGTTCAATTCTAACTGGTTGCTTGAAGCAAAGGTATATCGAAATGTTGACTATATTATATAATCTGAAGTTGAAAATATCATTGTTTATTTTTGTGTGATAGGTATGTGATTTCTATAGTTATTTGCGTGAAGCAGATTTTTCCTGCACTCTGATTGGCTTGCGTCAAAATTTGATTGAAAAAATGTAGAAACCATTTCTTCTTTTTATTGTAACACAAATTAAACAATTGAAAGGAATCACCTTTTCACTTCGTGCAAATTTTAATTAGCCCAGTGGAAATCCGACTTTAGTACAGTTTGGTTAGAACATTATTTGTTCAAATACTTTTCATATCCGCTTATTTCAACTCCTGTAAATTACCAAAGTTTCTCAGCAACACAAAGTTACAAATAATTTTAAGAAACAGAACAAGAGATTACATTTTTCATGTTATAATTTTATTTACAATTGTTTCAACTGTACAACATTCTTCATCAGAATAAATCTAAGTTATATACAATAATCAAGGTTAGTAAGTTAAAAAATATGTGCTAATTACAGAGTTATATATAAAAGGACTATTGTGTGTGAAATAATTAAAATATAAAAATATAAAAACCCATAAAAGTTACAAAAGTTCCTACATAAGGGAACTAAATTAATAAATAAAAACCGGTAAAAGAATAAATAATATACTTAATAAATACATAAATAAAAATATAAAAATAAAGTCTTATACAGATATTTGTAAAACACAATGTTTAACCTGCTTGTTTAAGAAAGTTTTTGCCAGGATATAAACAAACCCTCTTTTAGCTTTAGTTGCCATTCAGTATCAGCATGATCTAAAACGGAAAAGCAATATTTATTACAAACTGATTTGCACCCGGGTGAATCTTGTAAGTGCTTAAATATATGCGAAGATTTATCAGTGTGTAAATATTCCCAAATTCTGCTGGAGACGTGTCTTGTGGTTTCACCCACATTTCCTATAGAAATGATTGAAATAGACATGGTGGGGGTGTTTTATGTTATGTCAGAGAAAACCTTGAAAATTTCCCTTTAAAACACCTAGAAAACAATACATTTGAAACAGAACGGGTTAAAGTGTGTCTGACAAAATCTAAGCCCATTTTTATAGATGGGGTTTACAGGCCACCATGTAAGGGTATTCAAATTCTTGATAGCACTGAAAACCTCTGTGCTTATGTTCATGATTGCTTAAAAAAGCTACCTCTCCAGAAAGAACTGTTTATTCTTGGAGATTTTAATTGCAACATGCTCATT